>CAJPEV010006076.1:0-11676 GCA_905338385.1 Darwinula stevensoni
TGGGTGTAATCATCAACATACATGTGTGCTGGCATCGCAAGCTCGAAATCAAAGCGGCGCAACAATACACAAAAGATCGCTTTAATTTGAAAAAGTGCGAAAGCATTGCCCGAACATTTGTGTTTTCCTCCACCAAAGGGTTGATAAGCATCTAAGTTTCTATCGGCAAAATGCGGCGACTCATAACGGGAGGGATCAAAACGTTCGGGGTCATCAAATAATGAATCCATACGGTGGGTAACAGGTGGGCTAGCCCAGACCATGTCGCCTTTTTTAATCAAATAGTGCCCGACTTGTAAATCTTGAGAAACCTGCCGCATTAATATAATAAGCGGAGGGTGCAACCGTAAAACTTCCTTGAGGACATTTTCAAGTTTGGGAACATTTCTTAATCGTTCAAAAGTCACTTCTCCATCCCCAATGACTTGATCAATTTCAGCTTTGACTTCTCGTAATATCTCAGGATGTTTGAGTAGTTCGATGAGCACCCATGCGGCTGTTCCTGAACTCGTATGATGACCTGCAAAAATAGCCCCCAATAACATGCCGGTAATTTCATTGTCAGTTAACTTAGTGCCATCTTTGTAGTGCGTATCAATAAGGCTCTGAAACATATCATCCGGTTTGTTGACCTGTGTTCTCCGCTTGGCGACAATCTCACCGACGAGCTGCTGTAATCGCTTACGAGCTTGATCACGTTTTCGGAAAGCCGGAATAGGTAAATTGGGGTAGTGATAGGCAATGGGGTTGATCCCTTTTTCAAGGTCATGATAAATGGAGGCAAACTCATCGCTGACTTGATAACGAAACTCTTTCCCCAACAAACAATGTGTGGCGGTATTGATGGTGAGGTGTTTCATTACCTCGACCAATTCGATTTCGCCAACAACATTCCAAGAGTCAATCATCTCATTGACTTCTTGGACAATTTTTGTGGAATGACTTCGCATGGCGTCAACTCGTAAGGCTGGCATTAACATTTTGAGTTGCTCATCCTTACGCTCGATGGGGGCATCAAAGACGATACCCTCACCAAATATGGGTGTCATGAGTTTGTATGCTGCAGATTGATCTAACTGTTCATCCGCTGCACGATAAAAGGCGTGGCTGGGTTTTTCACCTGTGAGCAGCACAATATTTTGCCCCAATAGCTTAAATGAAGCGACTTCACCAGCGGTGTCATAAACACGCTTCATAAACCCATAAGGGTTGAAAGCAAAATCAAACATATGCCCAACGAAAGGCAATCCGCCTGGCATAGCGGGTGGCCGGGTCATCTCTGGGCTGACGGGTACATGACCGTCTGCAGATGAATCAATCGTCATGTGCGCTCCTTTGGTTATTGTGACAATAACACCGACATGAAAGATAAACACCTTTTGACAAGCACAAATTTATTCGACTGGACAAAAATTTCGTTGTCCAAACACTATTGGAAATCTTGCCTATCGGATAGGAATTCGTTACTTTTTGAATTTCCTAGGAAAGTTGGCAGCCAAACCCAATAAATCTATGCGCTCGTTTGTCTCCTACTGATAGCGATACCTTTAACGGCATTTGTGCTATCTCAACGCTCTCTATACTGTTTTTCCTTTTTACCCTTCATAAGTACCAAATACAATATCCGGTAGTGGCGTTACATTAGAGAAATTCCCAGCTTTCAGACTCACATGATGTTTGTCATGTTTTTGTGCCATATATCCAAGAAAAGCAAAAGGTTGGGGAAATCTTAAGCCACAGTGAACCAAAATATTGATCATGGTATAGATAAAAATAATGATCCAAAACGAAGCCATGTGGATTGGGCCGTGAAACAAAGTAAAAAGCGTGATGGAGATCCAAAGCCCTGTTAAACCAAGAATATTCTCAATAGGGTGTACAAATAAGCTATCGATCGCTGTTGGGAACCTTGCGCGATGGTGCATCGCGTGAATCCAGAGTAACTTGTCCCATTTATGTAGGATGATACGATGCGTAAAAAAAAAAAAAAAATCGTAAATAGTCAAAATAATGAGGGGTTCCAAAATATACCAATACCAAGCGGTGGACTCTAAGGTGAAGAAATAATTGCGGAAAACAAAAGCAGGCACGATCATTGCGGTAAATGAAAACAGTGAGCCCCACAACATTTGCCCAGTGACTTTCCAGCCTTTGAGGGTGCGTACAGGCTCTTCACGAATACGACGATCTTTAGAGCTGGGACGATAAAAATCCCATTGCAAGTAAACCATGACTATAAAAGCCAATGTGTAATCAATAATAAATAAATGCTTCAGGCTTTCGAACAACGGATCCATGTTAATGATACTCCAAACGATTTAGATTGAATGGGCAAGGCTCAAATGTAAATTGAGTATCCTTTGCCTTTTTAGGGTTGACTATTTGTAAAGTCATACCAATTCTCCACCAAAGCGCTACTTTGTCATGGCTCCTAGCCTTACTACAGTAATGTCTTCGTCGCCATTTCGCGTAGCACTTTGATGGAGAATTGGTCAGTCGTTATTTAACGATATGTTTGTCCTTCTAAAGCTTGTCCTCAGCATTCCATGCGCCATTTAGCTCTGGTTGGTGAGGAGGGTTTTGTCCCTTTAAGATGGCTAGTGTTTCTGCATAACCTTCTTCGAGGCGACGATTGTGCCAAGCTAAATCACTTTCGGTTTGACTAATGTCGTATTGCCTTGAGACGTTAACGGGTACGGGGATCATGAATTTAGGCGTTTTTCCACCTACTTTTTGCCAGGCGTCGATATGCTCAGGCAAATCGACTACGCGAGCGTTGGTGACGTTGTAAATTTTGCCAATGGATTGATCGGTTTCGAGCATACGAACCATAGCTTCAGATAAGTCCCCCGCATAGACTGCAGGGTAGGCCCAGTTGTAAGGTTTTACGGAAACGGGCATGCTCATTAATTTCAGAAACATTGGGGTGTAGCCAATGATCCCGTGACCGTATGCACCGTATATCGCGTGCGGACGAGCAATGGACAAATTGATGTGGTGTTCTTTGGCATAAGCAATGGCGATGCGCTCTGCTTCGGCTTTGCTTGCACCGTACCACAATCCGCGGTGCGGATTTTGCGACCAATCTAACGTGGCATCACCCACCCGATAAAAGTGTCCTTTTTTAGGGCGGTACACGTTGCAAGTGGAAACATAGACCAATCGAGAAATTTTATTTTGGGTCATGGCTTGCAATACATTAAGCGTGCCAATCTGATTGGTCGCAATAAGATCAGCTTTGCTCATTGTGCCAACAGAAATTAGGCCTGCACAATGAATAACGGCGTCTCCGCCTGCAAATGCTTTGGCTAACGCATCACGATCAGACAAATCGGCTTGCCGAATTTCGATGTTAGGGTCTTGGAATGCCATCCCTTTCTTGGGGTTACGCATGGGTACAACGACCTTCGCTCCCCTTTCTAGCAAAACCCTAGCAATGTAGTGCCCAACAAACCCACTGGCGCCAGTTAAGATGACGGTTTTGTTTTTTAAAATCATGTCTCCTCCATCCACCTTATATACCTTGTGCTTTTAATGCTGCTACTGTTTTTTCAATGCCTTCTTTAATTGAAACTTTGGGGACGTAATCTAAATCGCGCTTGGCTTTGGCGATATTAAAATAGTGATCCGTACACAAATAGTTAACGGCAAAACGTGAAAATCCCGATTCTTTGAAAATTTTTCCGCCTCGTAAAGTGTCATAACCCTCATAAGCAGTGGCCATTGCGTAGGCAACTGGATGGGGAATGAACTTTTCGATTTTAGGCAAGCCCACGCCCTCTAACACCATATTCGTAATGCCGAAAAATGAATTGGGTTCACCATTGGTGATAAAGTAGGCCTGTCCACAAACCGGTGAGTCCGGCTGAAGTCGGTCAGCCGCAGCCATTGTGCCATCGACCAAATTGCTCACATAGGTAAAATCGGATTTTTTATCTCCTTTGCCAATCCCAAGATTAATTTTGCTGTTTTTAGCCCGTTCGATCATAGCCGGTATAAAGCGATTGTCGCCTGGACCAAAAATGACGTGAGGCCGAATAGCGCAGGTCATCATGCCATTTTTACCATTCATTTCAAGCGTTAAAAGTTCAGCGACAACTTTGCTGCGCGCATACAAGGCAGGGGCATCAAAAGCATAAGGCATCGATTCGTCGCCATTGGCAATATCTCCCTTTAAATAAACCACACTAGCAGAGCTCATATACAATAGTCGCTTTACGCCATGCTCAAAACAAGCGTCTAAAACATTTCGCGTACCACCGACATTAATGTCCCAAATACTATTGGAAGCATTTCTTTTGGTGGTGACAACAGAAGCATTATGGATAACTAAGTCTTGACCTTTAACGGCCTCGCTAACTTTGGCTTTGTCGCGAATATCACCATCAATAAACCGAACATCATCACGAAAAGGCTTGGTATTAACGTCGATGACGGTGACCTGATCGCCTCGGTCGGCATAGGCATTGACGAGGTGTTGACCGACAAAACCCATACCTCCGGTAATCAAGACACGTTGCCCCATTTTGGTCTCCTATTTTTTGTTACGATTAAGGTTGATGAACGAGATCTTGCCATAGCGGCAGCGGATCGATAATCTGGTTGCCATCGCTTGATAAGACCCTCTGGCTAACACTCGGAGTACAAAAACACCGTACAAACATGGCTTTTGCTTGCATCACTAATATTTCCGTATCAGCTTTTAAACCATCCATGACCCAAATGGCTAATACCGTCTGTTGAATAGCCACCAAGTGCATCAAAAAGCCTTCAAGAGGCATCGGCACAAAAATTTTTGTCTGCGAACCAGCCGCGTGCATTTGTTCAAGCACAGCCTTACCACGATGCCATAAATCTTCACTACCTTCTCGTGCGTGAGGGTCAAACCATGAGTACCCTGCATGCAATTGCATTTTGACGTAGTTAGGGTGCGCCAAAAAGTAACGTAACGGTGTTTCCATCACGGCTAAAATTCCGACGAAGGGGTTTTCGAGCACTTTGGCAACGAGTTGATCTTGATTGCTTTCTGAGGCTCTTAATAATTCTTCACCTCGAACATCGCGAATATAACGATATAACGCTAATTTACTTTCAAAGTGGTTGTATAACGTTTTCAACGAAATACCAGCAGAAATAGCAATATCTTGCATGCGGGTGTTCTCGTAACCGGCTTCTGCGAAACAGGCCTCACCAACATTGAGGAGTAACTCGCGATACATGGAGTCGCGAGCTTCTTTAATCGGGGACGGAACGGACAAGTTCGTCTGCGTCATAATATTTAAAATGAATATCTTGTTTTGATCGATAATTTGAATTATACTTAAAAAAATTTGAATTATCTAGCTATTTTTAAGATTTTTCATAACTTATTATTTTAATGTGCATAATGCTAAATTCTCGATCAAACAGGAGA
The DNA here is from genome assembly GCA_905338385.1 of Darwinula stevensoni. Lineage (NCBI taxonomy): Eukaryota > Metazoa > Arthropoda > Ostracoda > Podocopida > Darwinulidae > Darwinula > Darwinula stevensoni. The sequence goes on from CAJPEV010006076.1 coordinate 5,414, forward strand.
CTATAAATGAAAAACCCTAATATGGAAACCACAGCAAGCAACCAAAACATGATTGAGTGTTATAGCCCGTTAAGTGGTGCTCATCTTGGTCAAGTGCCTATAGATGACGCGACTCAAGTGAAAGATGCGGTGGACAAAGCGCGTTTGGCGCAAAAAATTTGGGCGGAAACTTCGTTTGGCTTTCGCAAAAAATTTTTCAAGTTGCTGCAATCAAAAATTTTAGATCAGGCCGATGATCTTTGTCGTGCAGTGGTTGAAGACGCAGGAAAAACGATGGAAAATGCCATGATGGGGGAAATTTGGCCGGTCTGCGAAAAACTTCGTTGGATCAACGCTAAAGGTGCGCGTTACCTAAAACCAGAACGGGTATCCTCGGGTATGTTTTTGCACAAAAAAGCGCGTATCGAATTTCAACCCCTTGGCGTGGTCGGTATTATTGCACCCTGGAATTACCCAATGCAAAATATCTTAGGTCCTGTGATTCCAGCATTAATGGCAGGCAATGCTTGTGTGGTTAAGGTGTCTGAGGCTGTCGCATGGTCGTCTTTGCGGGTGAAACGTTTACTAGATGAATGTTTTCAAGAAATGGGTTTGCCTAAAGATTTAGTGGGTATTGTGAATGGCTATGGGCAAACGGGAGAAGCCTTAATTAAAAGTGGGGTTAATTTGGTGATTTTTACCGGGTCGATGCCCAATGGTCGAAAAATTATCAGCTCTTGTGCAGAAAATTTAACGCCCATGATTCTTGAACTCGGTGGCAAAGATCCGATGATTATTTGCGATGATGCCGACCTTGAACAAGCAACACATACGGCCTTAGGTGGTGTTTTTATTGCCTGTGGACAAAATTGTTTATCGGCGGAACGGATTTTTGTTCAAGAGGGGATTTACGATGCCTTTGTGGCAAAGGTCGTGGCGATGACTCAAGCATTAAAACAAGGCTCTTCACTTGAAGGTCCAGTGGATGTTGGTGCGATTGTGTCACCGATTCAGCTTAAATTGATTGAGAACTTGGTTAATGATGCTGTTAGCAAAGGCGCAACGGTATTAGCGGGTGGAAAAATTGCCTTAGCGGATAAAGGGCAGTATTTTGAGCCCACCATTTTGACTGATGTGACCGATGATATGTTGATTTCTCATGAAGAAACATTTGGTCCAGTGATGGTCATCTACAAATACAAAACCGATCAAGAAGTATTGGCCAGAGCCAATGGCGTAGAATATGGTTTGTCTTCGTCTGTGTTTTCCAAAGATTTAAAACGCGCACGCAATATCGCTAAACAAATTCAAGCAGGGAGTTCTATTGTCAATGACTTTGGTATTGTCTATATGGCGCAAGACTTGCCTTTTGGTGGTGTCAAAGGCTCTGGATTTGGACGTTTAAATGGACGTGATGGCCTACGCGCGATGACCAATCCTAAATCTGTGTTAGATGATCGCTTCCCGCTACATATACCGCCCAAATTATTTCCTGTGACAGCGCAATCCTATCCGCAAGCAAAAGCGACGATTAATATGCTGTATAGAAAAGGAATAAAAAATAAAATCCATTATCTAAAGGAACTGATGGCGATCAATAAGTCTTGACAAGCAGGTGCATTAACTAACGTGACGACCATATGAATAAACAAACCGATGTAACAGAACAATATGATTATATTGTGGTGGGAGCGGGATCTGCTGGCTGTGTTGTGGCAGGACGTTTGGCTGAAGCAGGACGATCTGTTTTGCTTCTTGAGGCTGGGCAATCTGCACAGGCCAATCCCGAAACCCTCGATAGCAATCGTTACCCTGATGCGCTCGCAAATGACCAAGTGATGTGGAGCCGATTTACCACTAAACAAGCCCATTGTAATCATCGCCAATTGTACGCTGGGACGGGAACGGGCATGGGAGGCTCGGGTGCCGTCAATGGAATGGTTTATACGCGGGGTAGTCGTGAAGACTATGCCCAGTGGCCAAGTAATTGGCACTGGGATCACATTGCCCCACTTTTTGATCGGCTCGAACAACGATTGCGACCTCATCGTCGCCCTCCTACACGATTTACTGAGGTCGCGATACAAGCAGCACGAGAGACAGGCTTTGAAATTAATGAAGATCTGAATAATGGCCAATTAACCAATCAGTTTGGTTACGAATGGATGAATTATGATGGTGAACAGAGGCGGAGTAGTTATGTGGCCTTTATCCAAGAGAATACTCGCAGCGAATGCCTAAATGTGCAAGTTAATGCCCTAGTGCGAAAGCTTTTAATTGAAGAAAAAAAGGTATATGGAGTGGAATACGAGCAAAATGGCTTGACAAAAATTGCCCATGCTCGATCTGAAGTCATTGTTTCTTTGGGGACACTCGAAACGCCTAAACTATTGATGTTATCTGGGATTGGTCCAGAAGATCATCTAAAAGAAATGGGGATAGCGGTCAAAAGCCATCACCCATACGTGGGCGAGCATTTACATGACCATCCCAATGCAACACTATTTTTTCGAGGCAAACATTTAGCCGATAGTGCTTATCCGCAACTTTACGGCTTTAAAAGGATGAATGCGTTGCTGCCTTTACCTGCCACGCAAAGTGATACTTGTTTTGTTTTTTATTGCGCCCATGCCACCTTTCGCGAAGCTATGTACCGTATGTTACCAGCCATCACTTTGCCACCTACATTGCACGAAAAAGCAGGTGCGCGCAAAGCAGTACGCTATGGTATTGATTTGATTTTTAAATCAAAAAAATTTACTAAGCAGCTGGAAACAATTTATGGCATAGTGGTGATTTTGGGAAAACCATTGAGCCGTGGGCGCGTGCGTTTAGTCTCCTCAAACCCGCGTGAGTGTATGGCGATTGATCCCAATATTTATGGGGATAGTCGTGATCTGCAAACCATGTTAATGGGGGTGCGTCATGCGCGCCAATTGGCTCAAAGCCAAGCACTCACCGCATGGGGAAATACGGCATTAATGCCCAGCCTTAAAGCGCAAGATGATGCGGCGTTGTTGAAGTGGTTATACGGTGCCACCATGACGACCTTTCATTTTTCAGGGACTTGTCAGATGGGCGATGATGAGGTTTGCCCTGTGACGCCTGATCTAAAATTAAAAGGAATCAGTGGGTTAAGAATTGCCGATGCTTCGGTTATTCCGTGGGTTCCCGTGTCGGCAACTAATGCACCTTCGATGTTGATTGGTTGGCGTGCTGCAGAATTTATTTTGAGTACATCGTAATCATGAACCGTGTCTATCTGGCTGATCAATATCCAAAATAATGTTGAATCATTCGTGACAGATTAAATGCATGGGCTTAGGAATTCATTTTGTTTTATCCAAAATTACGGGGCAGAGTTAATTAAACCCAAATTTTCCATTAGAACCCTTTTCTAATGGAAACCATTAGAATAACCAAATGATATAATTGGTGTTTAGGTATCAATTCAAACCAATGAGCTCGCACAATTTTAGTACGCCATGATGGATATAAAACTACGCGCCAAGCCATATGTTTGGTCGCTTCAGCTCCTATGAAGTTTTCTAATGGAAAATTTGGGATTATTAAAACGCCGCCAACCTCTCCATCATTGTTTGAGAACGTGCCATTAGCGATTATCCCTGCTTTTTCGTTTGGCACCTAAAGCCCAACAAAAACCATCGGCGGCTCAAATGACCTCATTAGAAGTTCTCCTTGCCAATCAATGAATTTTGCTTATCATGAAAAATCTGGATTGGCATTTTCAAATGCTTAATTATCAAACTGATTTCTGAGCAAGATTTAGATATAACCATGGTCCTCGTTGTCATTTTGACAAGCCTTTTAAAAAAGCTGTGGTTTCACATCCGCACCTGAAAAATTAATGCTGCTTCCCGTTGCGCAAGATCTGGGTGGGCATAGTAGTTTTTGCGTCGCCCCACTTGGCTAAATCCATGTTTTTGGTATAGCCCTATCGCCTTTTGGTTACTTTCCCGCACTTCCAGCCAAGCACTTTCACAACATAAGTTTTTTGCCGTTGTTAAAAAATGGTGCAGTAAAACGCCGCCCAATCCCTGACCTTGGGCACTTTTTGCCACTGAAATATTATGTAAATGAAGCTCATCGATCACGATTTGACCGAGCCAATACCCTAAAACATATTCATTTTCATCAAGATAAACAAAGCCCATGTGCTGATCGGGTTTTTGGTAAGGAGCAAACTGAGCGGCTTGCCAAGGGCTTAACTGTACAGTTTTTTCTATGGCAACCAATTGATCAAACTGCTGTGGGCTCATTTCAGAACATGAGATCAGCCTCAAAATGCCAACCCCTGAGCTTGCCGCTCTTGTAGGGTTAAGGCCACTTTATCGCGCACATAAAGGGGTTCTATTTGGCTTGCCATTTGTATTGTTCCATTTTGATAGATCATTGCAGCTAGGCTTGCCATGGCGTAGCCTTGTGCACACACAGTTTGTACCACTGTTGCCTGAGTAATCAGTGGCAACATTGCCGATTCGTACGTCACGTGGGCGTTACCCACTAAGGCAAAAGTTGATTTTGCATGGGCCCACTCCATTAAATGCGCCCCTGTCACTTGGATACGCTCATTCCCCGACCAAACACCGTGATGAAAAACCAAACCCTGCCAATAAACCTCTTGCATCCGTGCATCAATCGCTACCAACACAGATGAAACAGGTAAAACAATTGATTTTATATCGGGAAGCGAAAACTGGAATTGATCAAAATCACCAAGCTCTGCTTCCATTGGGCTTGGATGTATTCCCAAAGCGTAAGTTTGTGCCAGCATCGCCAAACTATCCACGGCCACCGCAGGAATCGATTTGGCATAACACAAACCTTGGGCAATGGCACAACTGGTGCGTACCCCCGTAAACGCCCCTGGCCCTGTCCCATAGGCAACAAAAGTAATATCATCTACCGTAATATTAATAAAATCAAATAGTTGTTTTAAAATCGGCAAAACATGATCCGCCTGATTTTGTATAGTAGGCGCTTGGGTTTCTTGAAGGTGATGAACAAACTTTTCACACTTGTGCGGATTCCACTGCCAACACGTAAGCCGATCCTCTTCTAAGCAAGCCACCCCCAATAATAAATGACTGCTTGATGTATCTAAAAAAACAAAATAATTCATAATATTAAAATCTGTCGTGGTAACGCCCTACTCAATCCGCTATGTTTGGGATAATAACACCCACCAATGTGAATCTACAAACATTAAAAATCCTCGCCTTTATCTTTATACTGCCAATGTTCCATCAAAGTACGCCTTTGCCATGGCTCCTAGTCTCGCACGAGTCATGCTTGTGCACCACAACACGTAACGCTTTAAAGAGCATTGTTCTATACATGGACACCAGCCAAAGCCGCTTGCGCCTGCTCAAACAACTCAGCAGCACTCAATGTATGCAACCGTTTTGGGTCGGACATCACTTGTCGCCAAACCCGAGCATTGGGCCGACCCCGATATAACCCTAACATCGCTTTTGTCACAGCCCCCAAATACCCGCCCTCTTCTTGCCACTTAGCAGCATATTCACACATTTTAAGCTCAATTTCAGCGAAATTCACTGCGTTTTCCGAAAAAAGAGTCTGAGCAACCTCCGCAATAAACACGGGATGTTCGTATGCGTGCCTTCCGATCATAACTCCGTCGACTTGACACAAATGTTCTGCAACTTGTGAGCCCTGTTTGATGCCCCCATTAATCACAAAAACCAAGTCAGGAAAATCTTTTTTTAGTTGATAAACGTAATCATAACGCAAGGGGGGGATATCACGATTTTCTTTTGGAGACAAACCATCTAGCCACGCACTACGTGCATGCACAATAAAAACTTTAACTCCGATTTGGGCTATTTCCCCGACAAAATCCCTTACAAACGCATATTGATCCCACCGATCTACACCAATACGGTGCTTAACCGTAACTTCAATATCAACAGCATCTTGCATGGCTTTTAAAGCATCAGCCACCCGTGTCGGCTCCAACATCAGGCTCGCGCCAAATGCCCCCTTTTGAACTCGCGGACTGGGACAACCACAATTTAAATTGACTTCATCATAACCATATTGTGCCGCTAATTTTGCACACAAAGCCAATTGCGCTGGTTCACTTCCTCCCAGTTGCAATGCTACAGGATGTTCTTCTGCGTTAAAACGCAGGTGCCGGTCCACATCGCCATAGATCAATGCGCCCGTTGTGACCATTTCTGTATATAATCTGGCTGTTGGTGAAAACTGCCGGTGAAAATAGCGACAATGGCGATCAGTCC
>CAJPEV010006077.1:0-11664 GCA_905338385.1 Darwinula stevensoni
GATGAATCGTGATAATCCCAAGAGAACCGCAGAATCTGCGACAAGCACGGATATGGCAGCGAAAGCATAAAAAACGGGCTATTTTCCGATTTCAGCGTAAATCCGCGAAACCAGCGTCATCTCACGCATCATCGAATGCCTGAACGGGAAAACGATGAATCCTGACAATCGCAAGAGAACCGCAGAATCTGCGACAAACACGGATATCGCAGCGAAAGCGTGAAAACGTGGCCTTTTCCGATTTCAGCGTAAATCAGCGAAACCAGCGTCACCTCACCCTATATCGAATACAAAAACGAGAAAACGATGAATCGTGACAATCCCAAGAGAACCGCAGAATCTGCGAGAAACACGGATATTGAGGCGAAAGCGCGAAAAACTTTGCATTTTTCGATTTCAGCGTAAATCCGCGAAACCAGCGTCATCTGACGCATCATGTCATGATGAACGGGAAAACGATGAATCGTGACAATCACAACAAAGCCGCGTAATCTGCGACAAAGACGGATATGGCAGCGAAAGCGTGAGAAACGGGTCATTTTTCGATTTCAGCGTAAATCAGCGAAACCAGTATCATCTCGCCCTATATCGACTACAAGAACGGGAAAACGATGTATTGTGACAATCGCAAGAGTAGCAGAATCTGCGCCAAACACGGATATTGCAGCTAAAGCGTAAAAAACGGCCTATAGTCCGATTTCAGCGTAAATTGGCGAAACAAGCGTCATCTCACGCATCATCGAATACATGAACGGGAAGACGATGAATTGTGACAATCGCAAGAGTCGCAGAATCTGCGAGAAACACGGATATTGCGGCGAAAGCGTAAAAAACGGGCTATAGTCCGATTTCAGCGTAAATCCGCGAAACCAGCGTAATTCTCACGCATCATCTCATGATGAACGGGAAAGGATGAATCGTGATAATCGCAAGAGAACCGCAGAATCTGCGAGAAACACTGCGTAAATCCGCATTTCGTAAATCCGCGTGACAATCGCAAGAGTCGCAGAATCAGCGACAAACACGGATATTGCGGCGAAAGCGTAAAAAACGGGCTATAGTCCGATTTCAGCATAAATCCGCGAAACCACCGTCATCTCACGCACCATCGAATGCCTGAACGGCGAAACCATAAATCGTGACAATCGCAAGAGAACCGCAGAATCTGCGACAAACACGGATATGGCAGCGAAAGCGTGAAAATTTTTGCATTTTCCGATTTCAGCGTAAATCCGCGAAACCAGCGTCATCTCACGCATCATGTCATGATGAACGGAAAAGGATGAATCGTGATAATCGCAAGAGTTGCAGAATCTGCGCCAAACACGGATATTGCAGCTAAAGCGTAAAAAACGGGCTATAGTCCGATTTCAGCGTAAATCCGCGAAACAAGCGTCATCCCACGCATCAACGAATGCCTGAACGGAAAACGATGAATCCTGACAATCGCTAGAGAGCCGCATAATCTGAGACAAACACGGATATTGCAGTGAACGCCTAAATAACGTGGCCTTTTCCGATTTCAGCGTAAATCCGCGGAACCAGCGTCATCTCACGCTTCATCGAATACACGAACGGGAAAACGATGAATCGTGACAATCGCAAGAGTAGCAGAATCTGCGCCAATCATCGGAGATGGATATGGCAGCGAAAGCGTAAAAAACGGGCTATTCTCCGATTTCAGCGTAAATCAGCGAAACCATCGTCACCTCACCCTATATCGAATACAAAAACGAGAAAACGATGAATCGTGACAATCCCAAGAGAACCGCAGAATCTGCGAGAAACACGGATATTGAGGCGAAAGCGCGAAAAACTTTGCACTTTTCAATTTCAGCGTAAATCCGCGAAACCAGCGTCTTCTCACGCATCATGTCATGATGAACGGAAGAGGATGAATCGTGATGATCGCAACAGAACCGCAGAATCTGCGACAAACACGGATATTGCAGCGAACGCCTAAAGAACGTGGCATTTTTCGATTTCTGCGTAAATCCGCGAAACCACCGTCATCTAACGCACCATCGAATGACTGAACGGGAAAACGATGAATCGTGACAATCGCAACAGAGCCACATAATCTGGGACAAGCAAGGATATGGCAGCGAACGCCTGAAAAACGTGGCATTTTCCGATTTCAGCGTAAATTGGCGAAACAAGCGTCATCTCACGCATCATCGAATACATGAACGGGAAAACGATGAATTGCGACAATCGCAAGAGAACCGCAGAATCTGCGACAAACACGGATATTGCAGTGAACGCCTAAATAATGTGGCCTTTTCCGATTTTAGCATAAATCCGCGAAAAAAGCGTCATCTCACGCATCATGTCATGATGAACGGAAAAGGATGAATGATCGCAACAGAACCGCAGAATCTGCGACAAGCACGGATATGGCAGCGAAAGCGTAAAAAACGGGCTATTGTCGGATTTCAGCGTAAATCCGCGAAACCAGCGTCATCTCACGCTTCATCGAATGCCTGAACGGGAAAACGATGAATCCTGACAATCGCAAGAGAACCGCAGAATCTGCGACAAACACGGATATTGCAGCGAACGCCTAAAGAACGTGGCATTTTTCGATTTCTGCGTAAATCCGCGAAACCAGCGTCATCTCACGCACCATCGAATGCCTGAACGGGAAAACGATGAATCCTGACAATCGCAAGAGTAGCAGAATCTGCGACAAACACGGATATTGCAGCGAACGCCTAAAGAACGTGGCATTTTTCGATTTCTGCGTAAATCCGCGAAACCAGCGTCATCTCACGCTTCATGTCATGATGAACGGAAAAGGATGAATCGTGATAATCGCAAGAGAACCGCAGAATCTGCGACAAACACGGATATTGCAGCGAAAGCATAAAAAACGGGCTATTTTCGGATTTCAGCGTAAATCCGCGAAACCAGCGTCATCTCACGCTTCATCGAATGCCTGAACGGGAAAACGATGAATTGTGACAATCGCAACAAAGACGCAAAATCTGTTACAAACACGGATATTGCAGTGAAAGCGTAAAAAACGGGCTATAGTCCGATTTCAGCGTAAATCCGCGAAACCAGCGTCATCTCACGCTTCATCGAATGCCTGAACGGGAAAACGATGAATCCTGACAATCGCAAGAGTCGCAGAATCTGCGACAAACACGGACATTGCAGTGAACGCCTGGAAACCGTGGCATTTTCCGATTTCAACGTAAATCAACGAAACAAGCGTCATCTCACTTATCATCAAATACATGAACGGGAAACGATAAATTGTAACAATCGCAACAGAGCCGCATAATCTGCGAGAAACTCGGATATTGCAGTGAACGCCTAAAGAACGCGGCATTTTCCGATTTCAGCGTAAATCCGCGAAACCAACGTCATCTCACGCATCATCTAATGCCTTACCGGGAAAACGATGAATGTGACAATCGCAAGAGAACCGCAGAATCTGCACCAAACATGGATATTGCAGTGAACGCCTAAATAACGTGGCCGTTTCCAATTTCAGCGTAAATCAAGGAAACAAGCGTTATCTAACGCATCATCGAATACATGAACGCGAAAACGATGAAACGTGACAATCGCAAGAGAGCCGCAGAATCTGCGACAAACACGGAAATGGCAGCGAAAGCGTGAAAAACTTTGCATTTTCCGATTTCAGCGTAAATCCGCGAAACCAGCATCATCTCACGCATCATCTCATGCATGAACGGGAAAACGATGAATCCTGACAATCGCTAGAGTCGCAGAATCTGCGACAAACATGGAAATTTTTTGCGAAGGCGTAAAAACGGGCCATTGTCCGATTTCAGTATAAATCCACAAACCCAGCGTCATCTCACGCATCATCGAATGCCCGAACGGGAAAACGATGAATCGTGACAATCGGAAGAGTCGCAGAATCTGCGACAAACATGGATATTGCAGCGAAGGCGTAAAAAACGGGCTATTGTCCGATTTCAGCGTAAATCCGCGAAACCAGCGTCATCTTACGCATCATGTCATGATGAACGGGAAAAGCATGATTCGTGACAATCGCAACAGAGCCGCATAATCTGTGAAAAACACGGAAATGGCAGCGAAAGCGTGAAAAACGTGTCATTTTTCGATTTCAGCGTAAATCAGCGAAACCAGCGTTATCTCACGCATAATCGAATACATGAACGGGAAAACGATGAATCGTGACAATCCCAAGAGTCGCAGAATCTGCGACAAACACGGATATTGCAGCGAAAGCGTAAAAAACGGGCTATTGTCCGATTTCAGCGTAAATCCGCGAAACAAGCGTCATCTCACCCTATATCAATTACAAGAACGGGAAAACGATGAATCGTGACAATCGCAAGAGAGGTACAGAATCTGCGACAAACACGGATATTGCAGCGACGGCCTAAAAAACTTGGCATTTTCCGATTTCAGGGTAAATCCGCGAAACCAGCGTCATCTCACGCATCATCGAATACATGAACGGGAAAACGATGAATTGTGACAATCGCAACAGAGCCGCATAATCTGCGACAAACTCGGATATTGCAGTGAACGCCTGAAAAACGTGGCATTTTCCGATTTCAGCGTAAATCAACGAAACAAGCGTCATCTCACGCATCATCGAATGCCTCAACGGGAAAACGATGAATCGTGACAATCGCAAGAGAACCGTAGAATCTGCGACAAACACGGATATTGCAGCGAACGCCTGAAAAACGTGGGATTTTCCGATTTCAGCGTAAATCCGCGAAACCAGCGTCATCTCACCCTATATCGAATACAAGAACGGGTAAACGATAAATGGTGACAATCGCAACAGACCCGCAGAATCTGCGGCCAACACGGATATTGCAAGGAAAGCGTAAAAAACAGGCTATTGTCCGATTTCGGCATAAATCCGCAAACCCAGTGTCATCTCACGCATCATGTCATGATGAACGGGAAAAGCATGATTCGTGACAATCGCAAGAGTCGCAGAATCTGCGAAAAAAAACAGGGATATTGCAGGGAACTCCTGAAAAACGTGGCATTTTCCGATTTCAGCGTAAATTAGCGAAACCAGCGTCATCTCACCCTATATCGAATACAAGAACGGGAAAACGATAAATGGTGACAATCGCAACAGAGCCGCATAATCTGCGACAAACACGGACATGGCAGCGAAAACGTGAAAAACTTGCTATTTTCCGATTTCAACGTAAATCCGCGAAACCAAATTCTTTTGAAAAGGAGGAAAAGCTCAGACTTAGCTCAAGCTCTGCCTCCAAGCTCTGAGTTAGGGCTCAGGTTTTATTCATACGGCTCATCGGTTCACATTTTGATTTTGACACATACGGTATCGCCCCGAAGGTCATCTACAGCTCTCTTGCACATGTCCTAGCTAGTGGCATTCAGTTTGGTGGAAATGGCGCTGATGAGGTCTTGGATGTTAGGGGCTTTCTTTCATTAACCTTCTGTTTCAAAAAATGCCACAAGTAATCACAAATCGTCAAGTGTAATAGCAGTTGTTAAGATTGGCCTAGGCTTTTAGAATGATACAAAAATAATTTCCATCAGAAAAAAATATAAACATAATGATGCAGGGTTTCTGGGACACCCTTTAGACTTCAGGCATAAGGCTTTCTTCAACACAGAATAGGAAATTCTTGTTCAAGAGAAGCTGCTTCAAAGAAGATTCTCTCAGGCAAGACTGATCCTGGGATACAATATTCATAAGGTCATCTCTTTAACCCTTTCAATCCTGGAGGGACTTGGTAGTACTGCTTTTTCTTTGCATATGTTATAGGGCAACATAGGAATGCATGACCTTGAGACCACGGCAGGATTCTGAGTTCCCATTCATAGTAGTTCACCACGTGTCAAGTTGACAGGGATATAAAACTGCTGCAATTCCTCTGGCACTTCAAAAATGGTGCCATCACTTATAATTATTTCAGTTAAGACATTTCTTTCCTTTTTTATCTGTATTTTTTTTTGCTAGATAATGGAAAGTACATAAATACTGAGAAACATGCAACGTAAAAAAGGGATATGAGTACCAACTGAACTAATTAAATATATATTTTTTTATTTCATTAATTTCCAAATAAATTAATATTTTTATTCATTAATTTATTAACAATTGAAATAAATATTTAATTTCCTTGATTAAATCATGTAAAAGCACTTCATGGTATACAGTAGAAGCCTTGTTGAAGCCCAAAAAGAAAATTAAACTTTTTCAATACTAAGAACATATTTAGCAAGTAGCGTACGGATTCAGACTTTTAGGGTGGATTTTTGAACAGAGCATTATCCGATAATGCTGCTCTATTTCAGAGAAAATGCATTGTAAATCCGGTAAATAAAGCTGCATTATCGAAGTTCCGTGTCGATGCTATTCTTTTCGATGTTATTCCGCGACACCATATGGACCTATCAGTCTTCATGGTAACACCGCACTAGCCTATTGGCAGTATCAGCTCCCGTTCGAGTAGGACCTCAGGCAGCAAAATAGCATTCTATGGCTCAAAATAGCTTCTATGTCTATCCAAATATCCAGAGGATATCTGGATAGACGTACTGGACATGTGGACGAAATATGCAGTGCATGAGAAGGTGGTGCACGAGGATATCCACATGCACCGACTGATGGACATCCGCTTGACTTACTCCAGAAATTTTGGTGGCACAAAACTTTAATGCAGGTAAATATCCCTGGTACAAAAAAGTTAAAATGTCATCATGTGATTTTTGTCACCATTAATGCATACATGTAAAAATATGCGACGTTTTTCCAGTAATGTAAGTTCTCTTAGTTCACACACGTAGCGCATGTCCATTTTGATCTATGGTTGATCATTACTCTTATACCAACAGTTATATTTTGGAAACTTTGTGAAAGTGAAATTCGACCTTGATGGTTCGTTAAGACCAGGTTTCATTTTTTTTAACCATATTCCCCCAAATTACCCAATAGGTGGCCCTGCACATTATTTTTCAATTTTATGTTTCCTTGAGGTACTTTTGTAGATGAACCTGTTTCTTAACTGTTAACCCCTTAATTGTTTTCGACGTAATATTACGCGTCTCACTCTTGCGCGCCAGTTGTTTTCGACGTAATATGACGCGCTGCTACGCACTCTTTGTATTCGGTTATTTTTCGACGTAACGTTACGCTTAACTTGAATAAGAGTCTGCTGGCCCTCTAAGTGGATAGTTTTGTAACTCTACGCTCAGTTTCTCGTCACATTTGACCAGAAATAATAGCAAATAGATATATATTTCAGAGGAGGCTATGGGTTCTTGCAATCAGCAAAACATGGCTGCTCCAAAGAGACCTAATACTGGTGTTTGGCGTGATCGCGATGAAATTGTTGTGTTATTATTTGACAATGAAAGTGATACTGATGAGGCAAACATTCTAAAAGAAAGTGACAGTGATGGAAGTGGTGAAAGTGATTAAATTGTTGCAATAATTGATTCGGAGGATATCGAAAGTGCCAATAGGGATGAGGAAGATCAACGGGTAAATATTAGTGCTCCAAACCCAAGAAACGTGAGAGACCTGAAATGGGTGGAGCATGATAAGTTGAATAGACCCATTGAAATAAGCCAGTTTACGGGACAACCTAGCATAAATGTTCCTCTCAGTGACGTGAATGATTCACTGGAGTTGTTTGAACTCTTTGTGACAGAAGAATTGGTGGAGCTCATTGTGGATGAAACCAATCGGTATGCATCACAACAGCTGTCTTTCAGGCCACTCTCGAGGTTTTCAAGGCTTCGGAAGTGGAAGACACTATTGCAAATGAAATTAGGATACTGATAGCATGCAGGATATTGATGCAGGGTATTGCTTGGAAGCCAGAATTATGCTATTACACAAAGAAAGCCATATTTGCTACTTTTGACTTCCCAAGGGTAATAACATTTGACAGATCGGTGTTACTGCTGAAATTTCTACACAAAAATAATTCTAAGATACTTCCGATTTGCATGAGTTTTTCAGTAAGAAAACATAATTCCTTGGATCTTGCTGTGTTTATTGCTTTTTATTTCATGAAAATACTTCAAGTAGTTTAGAAGCTATTGTACCTTTTGGTCGCCGGTGCATATAGAAACAAACTGCATCATAAAATTAAAGCAGGGAGGGTAAGGAGACCTTCCGAAATTGAAACAGTTAAGGGGTCAAGCACCTCAATAGGTGTGTCTTTCCATATGAGGCGGACTTTGGCTTGCGGGGGGTGATCAAAGAGGTATGCAATTAAAAATAAAGTTGTCGGGTAGCATCTGATGCCAGGCCTTTTCCTCTCATCCAAATTGGTTCGCCGAGAACATTTCAGCTTCTTATTCTTTTTTTTTCATTCAGCTAAGCTCCGTCAGATGGGTATATGATTACACCTTTTCTACTGACCAGTTTCTCAATGAAATTCAAAGATGAGGTGATGATCTCGTTTCTATACCTTCTCTCACTGAAAACCTGGACACCAATCAAAGGAGATCCCTCAGGATTTGATCAGTATTCATCATGAGGGTATTTCCTCTTTGATATGGTTGCGAGCTGATATGAAATCACATAATTAGGAAAGAAACTGCTGATGAGGCTCCATCCTTACATCCATAGACTTCTGTGAACAAAGCTACTATTGATGGCTGTTATGCCATCATTTACTATGATTCTATTAATAGTACTACTTGGAGAATTTTATATAATGAGACGGAAGCACATGGACACTCACAACCAGTCAGTATATTAAAAAATAAGTAAATTCTACGTTTCGGAGGCGTAATGCCTCCTTCTTCAGGGATTGAAGAATCTAGTGGAAAAAGTAAAAGAAAAAGTGCTCAGAATATAGGGGGAATAAAGTGAGCTGACAACTAGGAAAAAAAGGGGGGGGGAGGGAAATATCAACTAGGAGAGAAGGCGCGTGAGATAAAAATTAAAAGAATGGTTAATTAAAATAGAATAAAATTGGAAACGGTAAGGGGTTACAAGAAGGGGGTGAAAAACTGAAACACAAACTGGGGTCGTGTCACGACCGAAGTTAAAGGAAGAATGAGTCAAAAAAAGAAAACGGGAGGGGGGGGTTCGTCAAAGGGAGTTCAGGACCGGTTTTAGCATTCGTATACAGAATGTTTCGCGTTGCTTTCTATTGATATATGATGGTTCGGCTAGTCTTACTTTTTCGATATTAAAATGAATACCTGTCAGGATCTTGTAGCTGAGCCTTGCATATGCAAGGCTCAGCTCAGATATTTCCTAGTTCCCCTTTTTCCTAGTTGTCAGCTCACTTTATTCCCCCTATATTCTGAGCACTTTTTCTTTTACTTTTTCCACTAGATTCTTCAATCCCTGAAGAAGGAGGCATTACGCCTCCGAAACGTAGAATTTACTTCTTTTTTAATATACTGACCGCTTGTGAGTGTCCCTGTGCTTCCGTCTCTTTTACTTTAATTCATTCACTGTATCCATGCGGATCCCGGTCGTGAGGAAGATAACAGTTTTGTGGGCTTCTTCCGTTTATATCGCTTTTATATAATGAGCTTTGCATCAGTTGCGAAGACCCCACGGCTTTGTCATTCAGGAGGTGTGCAAGAAGATTCTCTCATCTCCCGACAGTAAAAAAAAATGGTCAAATGTTCAAGCGTTCAAGAGCTGATGGCCTAAAGAGACACCCCAATGTCACAGGAGACACATTTTGGATATTATTCTTCATCGTGAAAATATGTCCAAAATATAGGACTTTTATAGGACATATAAAAGTCCAACATGATCTGGCTTTCAAAAGATAAGCTTCGACCTCAAGTTTTGACATCTGGTTTCCTGAGTCAGATGTCCACCATAAATTCTCAATATTCACTGTCTATATCATCCAAACGTCTAGAATCATCAGCTGCGTTCCGTAATCAAACAATTTTTGGCGAAGGTCTTCAGAGAACTTGAGATAACGGGACCAAAAACGAGAACATGACAGATGCTGCTTCATCATGACAATTCTGACCCTCTCAAGGAAAAGCCGAGGACGTCCTACCTAATCGAGAGGGCATGTTCTCTCATCTTCACCACTCACCCAACTCTCCCGATTTGGCTATGACTTCTGGCTCTTTCCTTAGCTTAAGTTCAGAATTTCTTAAGACTATTTATAGGGGTAGATTAACTAGCAAAGGCTGAATGAGCAGAGCTCTTTAGTATTCCTGCTCTGGACAATCATGACGCCTTTCGAAACGTAGTGCTCTGTAGGCGGCTCTGACGTGATCCATTAAATGATAATTAGTGATTGTCTTGCGGTCGCACAAGCTCCAATCTTACTGAGGCAACTGAGGAAGAATTATTATATTACTTAAATAATACTGTTGGTCATATGGGGGAGATCCACTAAGTTACCGTTCTGGTAGGATGGCGGGATATACATAGAGGCTGATTGGTCAGCTTCTTATACAATATATATATAGGAAAGACAATACCTGTGTAATTGAGACGGGGACAAAACAACAGTTACTTGAAAGCTGGCTCGTTACTCCCAATGGGGGTTGTTACTATTGTTGTTCCACCTTCACGGTGGAACAACCACTGTGTTCTGACTACATGGCTCTCGATCCAACTACTACCTTGACACACACTCCTACACACAATCACTCACTCTACATAGCTCGATCTGACTACCTTGCTCTACTCTCTCCCTCTCTCTCTGCCCTCTCCTCTCCTTCTCGCTCGCGCGGTCTTTTATAACCTTTACTTCAAGACATGCGTGCAAGTTCATCCGTCCGACCCAATTAGCAAGGTGATTCTTAATAAGTACCTCCTACAGCTCCTTTTTCCTCTTTCACTGAGATAAAAAAAAAATCTACCAAACGGTACCAAGATAAATCACATAAGGCTTTTCGGAATTCCATGAGTGCAAAAGTTTTCTCGACTCACTTTTCTGTCATATCCATAATTTCTGTAATTCGTACATATTTAAAATTCGATTATGCTAATAATAATATGCATAGTCATGTAATTGAAATAATCATAAAACAGGTTCTGATGAACAAGACAGGTATGGCGGGAAGTATATTTCCCAGCGGTTATAAAATGCATGCAGATATATAGAACTTCAAATAACTTTATCTTTTTATAAAAGTTTCTTTTACCGCCTCCCAGCCAGAATGCATTCTGAATACAGAATCCCTAGTTAGACATAACATATTTAGACTCTCGGGTAAAGAGTTTTGAGAGGGAAGCGGTAGAAATTAAAGCAGAAGCCTTACGGTTTCCATATGAGCTTTTTCGTCATTCCAAACTCATCTCTATACATTCATCAGCACAGCGGCGAGACCACTTTTAAATGGGAATATTCCATCATTTATGTATTGCAGTCATAGGGAGGAGAAGGGTTTCATGCGCATAGACCACTTTTCCTTTCCGAACCAGGAAAAACGACTTTTTGCAGATAGACCACTTTGCCTTTCAGCCCTTCATTTATCAGTAAAATTATATTTATATATATTATCTATTTATCTGGTGAACAATGCGAATAGATCTGTCATTCGGCCGTGGAGAAAAACAATTTGTGCGGATAAACCTGTATTTCGGACGAGAAAGGTTAAGGACTAAAGAGGGTTAAGGTACTATGGGAAGATGAAAATCGACCCCCCTGGATCGAAATTCCGCTTTATAATTGTTGTAAGGGACCTCAAGAAAGGGCCTTGGAGCCGATT
>CAJPEV010006078.1:0-11662 GCA_905338385.1 Darwinula stevensoni
AAAAATGGAAAATATGAAACCTCGTGCAGTGATTAAATTCTTACATTTGCAGAACTTAACCCCCCCGGAAATCCCCACCGAGATTGTGACTGTTCTAGGGGACGATGTTATTTCCTATAGCACAGTGAAAAGTTGGGTTGATGCATTAATACTTGGCAGGCTGAGCCCAGATGATAAGTCACGGTCAGGTAGACCAACGACTTTAATATTTGATGAGAATATTGACTGTGCGGAGGCTATGGTGTATGCAGAATGGCCAATGACAATTACGACCCGGCAGATTAGTGCTGGTAGTGCAGAATCAATATTGAAAAAAAAAAAACTCTGAATGAAGAAAGTGCTTGCAAAATGGGTGCCCAGAATGCTGAACCCAGAACAAAAGAAAAATGCCAGCAGGTTTCGATGCAGCTTCTTGAGCGCTACCAGGTAGATCCAGCCGACTCTCTCTTCAGGGTGGTAACCCCAAATAAAACACATGTTCATCACTTTGATCCGGAAACTAAACACCAATGTCTTCGGCGAAAAAAACCCAGATTCGCCACCCTTCGAAAATTCGAAGCCATCAGCTAAGCCGGCAAGGTCAGGGCCTCTGTCCTCTGGAAAGCACCTGCAATTCTGCTTGGTGAATATCTGGAACATGAAACGACCATCACGGGTGGTTATTACACAAACCTGCTTTGGAAGCTGAGAGAAGCAATCAAGAAGCGCCGAGAGAAACTTTGCCGGGGTGTGCTTGTTCTCCAATGCAGCCGAGCACGCCTCACGGGTTGCTAACTTAATTCACCACCTATGTAGCTTCGAATTGCTTCCACTCCCTCCTTATTCTCTTGCTCTGGCTCACTCTGATTTTTTCATTTTTCTCTTTTGAAAGAAAATTTGTGGAGAAAGAAATTCAGTAGTGACGATGACGTCATGATGGTCGTTGACAGTTGGTTTGAAGACCAAGTACCATAATTTCTTTTTTGATGGACTGAAAAAGCTGGAATCGCGATGGCAAAAATGCATTGCTTTTCTAGATGATATCAAAAAATGAAATAACATTCATTTTCATCAGACTTCGTCTTCTCCCTTAGGCAAGAAACTTTTTGAACGCCTCTCGTACATGTTGAGTACAATGCATAAGCGTTAGGTAAATTCAAGTGCTTCTTTCGAGTGAAATGAAATTTAAAAATTCAAAAGAGACTAGTCTTTATTTACGAAAGAGGTGGTAAGAAAGTCCCCGAAGTCGAGCATGAGACAGAAAGCTCGTCACACATGCGACTCATTGAACAAGATGATGAGATCACACTGCACCGACCGCTAGAGCTTCCCCCCTTCCTCGTCCTTCGTCCTTCGAGCCTTGCCCTCGAGGATGGTCCTCTTGAAGAGATCGGCATAGAGCCGGACCGCCGGGATGCTATCGTCGTTCCCCGGCACCGGATACGTGATCGTCGACGGGTTGCAGTCGGAATCCACGATCCCAACGGTGGGGATGGCCAGGCGTCCCGCCTCCCCGATCGCCCAATGGTCCTCGAGCACCGTGTCCAACGTGTTCAAGAAGATGCACAGGTCCGGCAGCCGCGTCACCGCGCCGAACTGCTTCTCGCTGTTGGTAAACAGACCCTTCCTCCATCGCCGGCAATGCGAGTACTCCCCGCACTCCTGAGCCGTGCGCTCCACCAAGTGAAGGGTGGGCGGGTGGCGCGAGAGGAAAAGGATCACGCCCTGGCGGTAGGCGACGTGGGCGGTGAAGTTGAGCGCGTCGTGGAGGAGCGAGAGCGTCTGGTCCAGGTCGAACACGGTATGGCCGAGGCGAGAGCCGAAGAGGAAGCCCTTCATCCGAGGGTTCAGTCTCCCATCCCGGTGACCGTAATGGACTCGCGCCTCGAACAGGTCCTGTCGGAGTTTCACATACCGACTCGTTGTATACATGGTACAGTACCACCACTCTCTATAGTAGTTGCATTATCTTCTCGCAATCAGCCGGTATAAACAAACTAAAGGCGACTTTTCACTTTGCTTCTATCTTTGACGGGACAAAACCAAATACAAGAAGTTATTGTGTCACTTCTACCTTGGGAAGACAGACATTGTGCCATAAATATAATTCTTTCAAAGCAATTACCAAGGATTCCTCAACATTCCACATTCAAATTGTGTTAGCACATTATGTGAACATGAAATCTATCTTTAAAAATATTCTCTGAAATTTTCAAATTGAATATGAAATAACCGCAAGAAAAGAAGCAAAACAATTTCCTTATACTCCTCTCAACTTTCAGAAAGACTTGCTTCTGAATATTCTTGTAAATTGAGAACATAGATGGATCCTCAAGCTCTTAAGGAGAGTTCAAAACGGGACCAATACGAACACTAAGGAGGGTCCGTTTTCTTCATTATGAAAAAAAAAATCAGTCCAATAAAAACTTCATGGAAACACATTCGTTGCGCTACATTCTAATGCACTAACTACAAGCAACATGTCATTAATCAAAACAACAGCAGAGGTGACTTCTTGGCGATTAAGCTCCCTTGACTCACCTGAACTGAGACCAGGGACTGGACAAAGGGCTTGAAGTCTGGAAGTGGTGGGGAGGGCGGGGCCTTGAGTTTGAAGTCCCTCAGGAGCTCAGCGTCGGTCTGCAGGGTGACGGGCATGGGGCAAAGCTGGCGACGGAGCTCCTCCTGCGGATCCACCAGCGTGGCGTAAGCCCGACGAGCGAACGCCAAGTGGCTGCATCGCCTAACACTGCCCAGCATCTCTATGACGTGGTCATCTACAGAGATGGAGGGAATTTTTCCTCAACTACGGCCCAACAGACCAGTCCACTCGTCAAACAGGCACAGAACATGAGGAAGTGCAAGCAGTTCTCCAAGAGAAAGCTTTAGGAAGCTTACACTGCCTCACATTTGCACTGTTTTCATAAGTCAGTAAAAAGGTAAAAATATATTTTAAAATAAACAAGCATATGCAGAATTGAAGGAATCATGACAATATGAGGCTGAATGAGTATGAAGTTGATTTACAAGTGAATAAATCATTATTGCAATCACAGAAAACACGTCGAGCAACAAATCTCCAACATGTGACTGTCAAAAAAAAAACAATCAAGGTTTCAGAAAAAGTTGCCTCACCTTGCAGGAAATATTAGCAGATTTGTATCACTGAATGTGCCCCAGATGTGCCCAATTGGCAAGTGAGACCTCCCACTCTGGGGCCAAGCAAGCAGCAAACCACATGCAGAGACTAGATAGTTTAGAGATTGAAAAACTCATTTATTTGTAGGAATAGATCTTTGTCTTTTACCATCTCACAACAATAAATAACAAGTTCACAAATATCACCATGTGCAGCCCTGGAAAGGGAAAAAATGTTGAAGCACCCAGGAAGGGGGAAGGTGTTGGACACCCAAGAAGGGGATAATGTGTTCCATCATATACCCAGGATAGGGTGAAAGGGTTTTCCATCACGTGCCCAGGACGGGGGAAAGGGCGTTCAATCGATCTTGGACGAGTCTGCATTCGTCGAACGACGATGGAAGACCGCCTCCAAGACGGACATCCAATAGGAGAGGGAAAACGGCCACTCGAACTCGTTTGGAACGGTGCCATATACATTCCCCTCGAAATAGGACAGCATAGGAAAGTAGACCTGTCGGGGAAAACAAAAATAACAAATTGAAGAACGAATGCAGACGGTCGATGGGATCATCAGACGAGGGCATACCTTCGTCTTAGTCGAGTGTCCTTGAGTGAATGTGCGATTGTTAGCGAGGGTGTGATAGTACAGGAAGAGCCTGGATGTGATGTAAAAGGCAATGAAGACATCGATCGAGTAATGCTCGTGCGCCGCCAGGATGAAGAAGACGCCAAACATGTTCAGGAGCCACGAAATCACATGAAGGAAGTAGAACTTTCTTGATGTATCTGAAATAGCATTCAGAGAGCCATGTCGTAAACATTTAAAATGAGTTAAGGTCCACGATGCATCTCATACAGTAAAGGATCTTATCATTGCAAAAAAAGAACCTTCCAAAACCATTCCTGAATTTGTCAGGCAGGTACAGTAGTACCTTCCTCAAAACATCGTTCTTTGTGAATGGAATTCAATTTGTAATCCCAAACAGTATTTGACAATATGTATGCATTCTATCACTGTGGCATTCACATATGAATCCAACACCATGCCATTGACAAATGCTCCATTATGCAAGACCTCCCAGGATCACCAAATAGTCCCAGACAAACTATTGTACAGAAGAAAGAGTAGATGTGCTGAAGCAATAACGAAGAAGCTTTTTAATAGGGTCTCTACCTCAGAGACTTTGGTCTTAATGGAGCCGACAGCTCGTTTCGGACCAGAAAGGACCATGAAACTGAGGCCATCTAAGGGCCAAAGTCAAGCCTTTCATTTTTCTTGGGCCTGTATATTAAAAGCGGGGTGAAGAGAACTGAGCATGGCAAATGGAAAATTACTTAGTTCTTGAGCTTGAGGCCCTTCCAAAGCTTAGACCTAATAGAACATACTATATCATTTTCAAAAAGGAGAAAAAAGAGAAACAAACATTCAGTTATGAAGAAGTTGAGCATGGTGAGCATGACGGTGTGGCCGGAGAACATGTAGTCGCCGCACGTGCGCACGCCCTGGATCGACATCCCGGCCCCTCTCCAGATCATGCTGGCTTCGTGCAATTTACTCCCAAGATCTCCTGCGGGCTGGATCCAACAATGAACAGGAAACAAATCTCAAACTCTGCAGATGCTTTGTGTCTGCCACACAGACCATGAACTTGTCTAAAACTTCTAGTATCCATAGGGAATATCTTCAACTAGTGAGTTTGTTTGCCCAAAGGGCAATATTGGACAATGGACAATGGTCACACCTTCAGTGTTCCATTGTCCAGGATAGTGATTCATAAATTAATTTACTTTCAATGTGGAAAAAACGTACTAAAAGCATATGCCTGTCAAAATATGTGGCACGAGAGGATGATCCGATATTTTCATCGTAGTAATTACTTCTATTATTTATAACTACAAATCCTTTTATAATCTGCATTGAGGGGACAAATATGAAAAGTAGGATCTGTAATCAGCAATTGAACAGGTACTTCTGCTCCATGTTTCAACTTTCTTCAGTTCTGTCTTTTGTTGGAACAAAAAAGATTAAGGAAAATGCACCTTTGCAAAAAATGTGCACACAGGGGTTTCAGGTAAAAATGAATATTTTTACCGAAATGAGTATTCGAGGCAATACGAGTCCACCAAGTTTCAGCCTCATCCATACACTGGTGCAAAAATATCTTTGGAAAAGCCAACCCAGCCAAAAGCTGTGTCCTGTGGGAATGTACCACAAAAGATGAATTTTTTATATAAACTCAGCATCTCCTCGGTTAGGCATGTGGTAAGTTTCAGCCTTTCTATCTCTGCCCAATTTGGAAGGTCAAACAAATTAATTGAAAACTTTCCCCCAAAAAAGTATGCCACCAGGGGATGTATTGAAACTTGACATTTTTCCTAAACTCAGCATCTTAATAGGCAAGTCCATGTCATGTTTCAGCTTTCCATATTTCTCTAATTGACTGAAGCAAATTTATACATTAAAAAGCATCCCCAAATTGGGTCCCCCAAAGCATGTACCTCCAAAGTCAGATTTTTTCTGAACTCTGCATCCCAATATGTACTTGTGTTCCAAGTTTCAGATTTCTAACTTCTCTTCTCTAGAACATGGTTAGAATCAGCACCAGTCAGTCACTCAGTCACAACCATCTACAGATATTAGATTCCAGAATGTATTAGTAGAATATTGTTTCCATGGTTCAAATACAAACAAGCAACAAATATAGTAATATGAAAAATTATGATACAAATACAATAAACATATAGCTATAGAATTTGACCAAGCAAAAATGCTATCTCTAAATTTGGAAGGTACTTCATGCATTGTAAAATTAAATATAAATCGGTGACAGTATAACGGGATGTCGACGAGAAGATTAGGCTATCATACGCGTGCTTTGCAGTCAAGATGATCTCCTGGGACAGACAGAGATGTGATGAGCATAGTGACACACCGGAGCAGGAACACGGTACCAGACAAGCCAAAGAACCTCCTCAGGATTATGAACCTACCCAAGTACAACATTTCATGAGTCAC
This sequence comes from Darwinula stevensoni, assembly GCA_905338385.1. Taxonomy (NCBI): domain Eukaryota; kingdom Metazoa; phylum Arthropoda; class Ostracoda; order Podocopida; family Darwinulidae; genus Darwinula; species Darwinula stevensoni. The sequence continues at coordinate 6,137 of CAJPEV010006078.1, forward strand.
ATTTACAACAATGATTACTGACATCACCATGACTCACATAGACATGAGGGTAGCTCCTTGAGCATGAAAAACACAGTACATGTTGATAACCTAAAGAATTTCTATTAAAGCTTATAGGGCATAGGAAGAAAAGTACTGGCAAATGAGAAATGCTCAAATGGATTTCCTTTTTCCACTGAAATGCTAAAAGTATCTCTCTAATACCTCATGGGAAGCATGCAAGCTTAAAGGTATATACCTTGAACACAATAGGCTACTCCAATGCCTCCAGATTTCATGCACGAGAATGAAAATCACCTGTGCTTGTGGAACACCAGGATGGAAACCGAGATGCAGATGAGAACGGAGGCACAGATCTCGCTCATGTCGAACGCCCACGGGATGAGCGGAATGTTGTCGAGGACGATGTCCGGAAGGGGCGGGTGGCGGGTCATGTCCGGGACGCGGTCGTGGACGATGACCATCGTGAAGGATGTGACCCAGGACACGAGAAAAAAGTAGGCCAGGCTCACAGAGAGCTTCCAGAATTCAGGACGGAGATTTTTGGCATGTCGGGGAAAGGAGAAGCTCAGGTCCGATCCCATCTCGTCGGAGCTCGATCCGGACTCCCTAAACCTGGCAAAAATTGACACATTCCATAGGTTAATCTATAATGGATCAATGGAAAAAACTGCCAGAAAATCAAGATCCACTAATCAATAAAAAAAAAAGGGAGTTTGGAAAATGTAAGTCTTCAAAATATGAGACCATAAAACCAAACTCAATGCACTGTTTCTGCAATCTGTTAACTTCTCTTCTCAACAGCTGCCTCTGAGACTCCCTCATGACATTTCAAAATATTTAACCTAGAAACTTTACGGATGCTGAATTGATGGCTGGCCATTATTTGCAAAGAAGTTTTCAGATATTAACCTTATTCATTCATACTACTTTTTCATAAATCATCTCTCTCAAGATTACCTTACTGTAACAAAATGTTGAGGATTTCTACAATAAAATTCACCTGATAATGGAAAAGAGTAAAAAAAAGAATTTCCATCCATATGTATCAATTTTGAACAACCTCTATAGGAAATTAGAAAACCAACTACATAAATCTGATTTGAAACTTCTGAATGGGAATATGGCTATGTAGGACAACATGCATCAGGACTGCAATCCCTGAGCTTTAGACAATAATGAGCTATAAGACCCAAAGATCTTAAGGTATTAGGCTACATGAAGACCCAGAAAGCGAAGTTTCACTCTTTCACTCTGTCATAAAAATTCATTACCAAACAAAAGGACTTCATTATTTTCCAAGTATGGGAAAATATCATCACAATCAACCCATGCAACTTCTCACACAACAGCAATAAGCATAAAAGTTATCTTAAAATTGTCCTGCACACAATAGGATGATCCAAGGGACAGCACCATCACTCACGAGTTTCTACGGTACCGCAAAGGAGCACTGGCCATGGACGGAGGAAACTTTCTGGATCCCATGTGACCGAAGCCATTGGGGTGATTCAGTCCTTCACTTCCAGCCTCTATCTGGAGATCACGAATGTGCTTCCACAGTTTCTTCATATCACCCAGAACCTAAGAAAGGAGTGGATAGAAAAAAAGAAATTAGATACCAGTAAAAGGCACTTCTACACAAGTCTTTCATTCCACTAAATACGATTAAGTACAGAACACCTTGATGGAGACTTGGTGAAAGTTTCATTTGATACCTTGAGAGGATGCTCAATTTAGCTATTTATTATTTATTTGCCTAAATTTCAGGCAGAACCTTAGTGAACTTTTGCACTGAAATGACAGTGAAGAAGCTAAGGCATCAGCAATTAATCAGCCAATGGGTTACTGCAGTAAGTAGATGGTAAGAAATCATGTACCATTTGAGCTTTCTAGACTGCAAGTAAACACTCCATTCTAGCACTTGAAGTGTGATGCAAATATCTCTCTGTCCTCTACACTGCTCTATATTAAAGAATCACACTGACTCACCAGTGTGAAAAAAAAAAACAAGTAGTGAAAATCCCAATATGCACAACAGTATTCACTCCCCATTTGAAATACCAATGTCACAGGAATAACGGCACTAGAGCAGAGCTTTCAAAGATAACATGCAATGCTGTTATCAATGGATTTTGTTAAGCATTTTAGGCACCTCATACCAAAATACTCCTTGATGTAGAAAAGTGGATAATATCCACATCGATGGAGAGTAGAATGAGCTGTGGAAGGAATCGTAGTGCACAGTGAACTTTCAATCCAGGTGAAATATTCCGCTTCAAAGAATACTACGACTGACAAATTACCTTCTGAGCTCACATACTCTATACTCTTAGTGAATTCACCATGAACTTAAGCTCGATGTCAACGGCCTTTAGCTGTGCTCTGACCTTGATCTCCAGTGGAGGGAGGCGGAGATCCTCTTCCTTCAACAGGAGAAGAGTCTCTCCATCGATGCTGTGTTCATCACAGAGCCTATCACCATATTGTGCAAGACCAACTTCTTCCAGCCACTCCCGAATGTCCTCCTTCGTCCATCGATCCACGTGCCTGGGCCTCGGCCTCGTGTGAATTCCTTCCATTCCCAAGGGTGGGCTTTCTTCCCAAATGATTTCCTCAGCAAGGACCTGGCCTTTTGCTTAACATTGGTCTTGGCTGAAGCTTATTTCAGGTCCCACATCGAACACTTGTTTCTGCACTATTCACTCACTGTTCAAATTACATGAATATATTAAGTTGCAGGACATAGGCAAAGTGAAATCCTATACATTTAACCTAATTTCCTAGTTAAAGGGCCAAAGAACTGGAGTGAAAAGAGGAGCGGGACTGATGATTTCCAGAATAGGAGAATCTACAATGGCTTCCAAGTTTGGTGATAGGCTAACATGTGCCTAAACCATCTTTACCAGAGTTTTCAATGAGGAACTTTCTTAGGTTCAAGCTTAGCTGAGCATACCCAGGTCTATGGCCCCTCTTGGAAATGACAGCATGAACTTCGCAACCATTCTCAACTTCATCTTCAACTGATACGTATGATGGATGACTTGATGACAGCAATGCCCAACATACCCCAACCCATCATTGAATACCCACTAGACACAACAGCCACATAGCAGTGCTAGGCCTAGGCTAATTAGACAAAGGTCTACTAATATTTACTCAATATTCTCTGGGCCCACACCATAACAGTGATATCATTCAACCAGTTTAACATCGGTTTAAGTTCATCTCCAGATTGGGTAATCGAAGAGTTATCGGTAATCATGAGGTGGGACCTACTATATGGTGTCATATATGTGACCTACCAGAGCACTTTGGGTATGCAGTGAATGATCTATGAAGTTTGCATTAAATACACTTTTTTTTACACATAATTTTACTATCCAATGCCATGTAGGCCTGCAAATTTCAGCATTTGACTATTGTTAGTTTTCACATTAGATTAATCGATGAACACAGCCTCGATGTCCCGAGTGCATGCCTCAAACTTGTTGTTCGTGGGGTTGAGGCTAGGCCACCAGGCCTCAACAAAGTGCCTTGGCAGAAGCTTGGATGTTGTTCCATGCTTCTTCTTGAGTTTGATGTAACAAAACACCATTCCAGGAGCCAGTTAACTACACTCTCCTTACTACTGATGATCAAGTAAAAATTTTGGCTTTGCATGATTGCAAATACTGCTGTCTATATAGCAACACACCTTTATATACCCCAATATTCATGTGACCGCAGCCATGACCTTACTGTTCAGTGTGACTGAGAGGCACATTGGAGGGATTTGAGTCTGGATAGGCTACCCACCCAACCCCCCCAAATATACCTTCCATATGCCTGTCAAGCTGCCATGCAATGTTGTCACTACAGCCCAGTGTAGGACATCACCCCACACAATAAGTCGCACCTCATACGATTGCCAACAATTGAATCTGGAAGCAAAACATAATTAAACTGATGAAATGAAAGGCCTATTCTATGTAAGTTCATGTTTACTTCAAAATAAACCATGATAGCAATGTCATCGCACCAGTTTCGGTAAACTGAAACCGAAACCGGAGTTTAAGAAACCCTACGGTCTCACATCATCCAAGAATGAGAATACGCCGAAGCAGACGGACTGGAAACAATTGTCAAGCTGTGCTAGATTCAGTTTCAGAAATTTCAAGCACAGATTTTGATTGACATCATTTTCAGCTTTTTTCACTTTTAGTTTATCTCTAACGTTAGATAAGGGAATTCAAGAAATTGCAGATTGCAGATTGAAGACTCTTTTCAATTGGAAATACAATGAGACTTTCACTATAATTAAACCGAATGACATGAATTCTACGTTCGCCAAGGATAACGTTAGTAAAATCCCAGTCATGATTAATTATACCAGTAGGCCTACTGTTAAACCTGACGATTTCAAATTCGACATACCGTTAACATGGAGCATGATATTTCGATGCTACGACCAAGATGAGAAAATGTATTCAATGACAAAAATATTATCACGATAACCAAGATAAGAATTTCCGCGCCAACCACTATTAAGCCTACGCCTCGGCAAGATAAAAGAAGCGGTCTCCCGTGATCGGGGGAGAGGCCACGTCGAGCACCGAGCTAGGACCTGATCATTTCATTAAAGTCTGCGCCCCGGTCGGCTCAGACGCCAGGCTAATTATATCCCCGCCTCGACGAGACGAGAGAAGAGCACGGGCCTAATACACCTCGTTCGCAACGTAGTTTACCGCATTCTCCGATGGAGGAAAGAACCCGTTTCTGCCATGAGCCATCGCGTCGGAAATGCGGAAAAGAACGCTCGCATTCGGAAGACGCACTCGAGCCGGCGAGCAAGGCGTTCGGACACTGACCCCCTCGGACCCTCTGGCACGTGAACCTCCGCCATCACCGACGATGACGTCGCCCCGCAACGATGACGTCACCCGACGGCCGTCACGTGCGACCCACGTGGACGACCGAGGACCGACGAGGAACGCCGAGCCGTGCGACCCGATGGATGCGTCCTCCCTTCGCGACGGGCCTGGCTGCCCCGACGAGAGGATGCCAGAAAGCGGACGGAAGCCAACGACATTCCTCCTCTGCCTCCCTCGAGACTCGAACTGAGCCGAGCCGACGAGCGGGCGGGCATGAGGCTGGCATGAGGCGGGCATGCGGGGCAGAGCGAAAACAGAACTTTTTTTCCCCGCTTCCCCCAACCTCGAGAAACTCGGCGCACTTACGACAGCTGCTGTTACGAACGGACGAAACGCCGAAGAGAAATTTCCAACTCCTTTTTTTTTCTCAACTCGGAGACGGATCGCCGCCTCTCCTCGGAGGCGGATGCTCGCAGGCGCGGAATCCGAAAACGGCCCGAGCCGAATTCTCCCGAGGGAAATCCGTCGGCGAATGGATGCGACGGCAATCACCGCGAGTATTTTTCTTCTCTCGAATTCGCGCAGGTTTTGCGTCGTTTCTCGCCGATGCCGACTCATCCTTCACCTTTCCCCGGATCGAAACAATCGTGCTAAAAAAAAAAAAAAAAAGAAA
>CAJPEV010006080.1:0-11657 GCA_905338385.1 Darwinula stevensoni
AGAACATGGTTAGAATTAGCGTCAGTCAGTCAGTCAGTCACGATCGTCTATATATATTAGATAGCAATTATTTTCTCATGAAAAACTCATACATTGACTAAAGTTTCTCTCTGATTCTGTAGTTGTGTTGTGCTCTTCCTTTGACGCTTTTCACGTGCGCAAGACTATAATGGAATCCGAATTTAATAGGTGCTTTGAAAATCTAAACAACCTGAAACGGAAGGTCCAACAATTTCATGAAATTACTTGAATATTTAGTTGAAACAGTGCTTGGACAGCGGATCAGCATCCAGAGGACAGAGATTTACTATTTTGTGGAACATTTCGTTTAAAGAGATGATTGAAACGGCGATTGAAGCGAATTTGAGTCAACAATGGTTAAGAGCGGCAAAAGAGTTTGTTGCAGAGACATTCCCAGATCGGGAAAAATTTACGCGTGTCGTCCCTCCATTACGTGACGGCACTCACTCATCTCTCGTTTTCTTCCTGCTTGAGCTTGGGAAGAAATGTGGAGAGCCCATGTTCATCGTCTACAGTCGAAACGTAAAGCAGTTGGTGAAAAGTCGCTTCCATGGGGGGCTATACGAAAAATATGAAAATATGGAGGAATGCGAACACGACATAATCATCATAGATCTTCGCCGTGGTTTCTTCTTCATGAAAGTGAACTACCTCGATGAAAAACAGCAGGAAGAAACAGGTGATCCCAGATTCCTACTCATTCAAGAAAAATGTGACAGTGCAAAGTGTGACTTGGATCATCTGAAGGCGTTGATGATGGAAGCTGGCATGGAGAAGAGAAAGCAGGTGAACGAGTGCTTCTCCATCCATCGCCCCATCATCGCATTTCCCCGTGTTCGGAAGGAGGAAAGGCAACCTCATAATGAACTGATCCTGTATGAAGAGGATTGCCAGTCCCAAGAACAGTTTACGATTTGGTGGAGTGAACATATCATCAATCACAAGCCCAGAAATGTCGCATTGAAGCCAGAAGCTCACCTCACCCTCTTGGCTATGTAAAAACCTCTCATCTCTTTATACATTAACATTTACAGAAAAACACCAAATATTTTATAGTCGGCGTTTAAAAAGTTACTGGCCAGGGCATTTCCAGTTTTATTACACCACTATTCCTTATGCTAATGGAAAGGGTTGTGTCTTTGATGGGGACTAGGAAACTTTATTCATATTTGATGATGATAGCTTCAATGATTTTTTTTCAACGTGCTTGCAAAGGTTCTGAAGGACTAAAATAAATTGAGGAAATTACTTTAATTTGCTCAAATTGAGGAAAGGAATTGCCCAAGAACTTTCAATGTTTGAGAGGATGGCGTACTATTGAGCCTCCCTTAATGATCAGCTGGGAGATGCCCATCTTTAAGTTTAGGAAATGTATCATAGTCTTTATCTAATATGTTAATCATGATGAGTTCCAAAACTGGAGGGGCGTTAGTGATTTTGAAATGAGCGATTCCATGGATATTGCGTAAGAAAACCATGGCATTGAGAACAAAGTGAATCTCTCTTCGATGATAATTTGAGCTTTCCCTTCATTCACTCGGATTCTGACTTTCTCCTAATAAATCTGTGCTCGTGTATACATTGAATCAATTAATCCGTCTTTATTTGGTTATTCTAACTTTCAAATTTAAGTTCAAGGGGGGTTGATAGGGACTCAGCCTTTTCATTTCGAGACGTTTCATAGCAGAGTGACGGGAAAGGCCAAAAGGTTCGAAGGTAGTTATCCACTCCTACCATTTTTCTACAAAAAAAACTTGAATATAACTGTAAACCTCGCGAAATGCAAATTAATGACGTACGAGGGGATACTTCCGACTAAATGCGCTCTCATTAACACTGCAATGCAGTATTGGTTTTTAACTTTATTACAAAGGATTTATTTTTATAATTAGCATAATGCCCTAAAAGTTTTCTAAGCCGAACTCTAATCTTTACCTTCTCGCCTCCCAACAAGTGAGGAATCCATGCGGGCGAAAAGATAGAGTAAGAAAGGAAATGTGCAAAATTTGCATGCCTCACTAGATTGGTGACGACTCAGGCAACTCGATCCTCTCGATGCCCTGACCAGAGCTGACAACGTAGTATTCGGCAGCTCGTTCAGAACGTAATCTCAATTAAGTTCATCTGCCAACACTCGAATTCACCAAGGATTTTTAATTTTAGGAATACAATGTGTATTTCATTTTTTTTAGTAGAGCAGGGGGACTCTTGTGACTTCGAAAGCTTATGGTGCCACTATCGCTCCGATTAACCAGCCTCTATCGGTAAATATGATTTAATTTCACATTCCATTATCAAAGACAATTGACTGTGATCTCGTCAGATCGTCAGATTCACCGCCGCAGGGGTACATTTTGTGAGATCATCGAAAGTTAATTTTGGGAACCATGCTGCTTCATAGTATCTGAACAATTGACCAACAAAATGAGAGGCATGCGCTCTTGCTTGAGATACTAATGAGTATAGAGGAAAATAATATGGAAATTTAATATAGATATAAAATCCTGTCCAACGCCGCAAACCTACAAGGTGGTTCCATTTCAAATCAGGCAGGGCTCTTCAGGTCATTCTAAACAATTTTTTTTTCAAAAATATATATCTGACCCTCCAAGTGATGACATATGGCAGCTTATTTACCTCTTTATTATGACTAGTTTAGGATATTACAAATTTATTTGTGGAGAGCTATGTCACGGGCACGGGGCGCTGCGGCAGGTTGTTAAGTACGGACAACAAATATTTGCTCAAATTCGCTTCCTAGCGTCCCGCGCCTGACAACTATCCTTTCAGAAACTCTTTCTTTTTCTTGGGGAGAAAAGATCCGTGCCTGTTCACGGCCAAGAAAGAAATATCCCACAACTGAGTCTGATAATTAATTTATTACTTAAGTGCCTAAAGGTTATCAGGTTGTTCAACAAAATATAAAGAAACAAAAATGTTGTTAGTTACAAGATTCACAACCAACAAATATGGAGCTACCCGGTTCCTGAGCAAGCGCGCATATGAGAGAGAGATTTCGAATCTNATGTCCCCTCATACGTTTTCCCCTTGTCTCCTCAGCTTATCACCCTGACTTCCGTCCGTCTCCTGAATCACCATGCCTCCTTTTCCTTTCTCTGGACGACATGTCTGGAAGGGCGGTGGCCCGTTGCGCCGTGACACGACTGGAAGGGCGTCGGCCCGTTACAGCTATAAAAAGGGCTACTTAAGAAATCGCTGTTTTTCCCTACTTTCATTTTTCTGCTACTCCTAAACTAACATACCGTTTACTGAAAATATTGCATCACTTACTTAAAAGTATATGCTCTGTGTACATATGAAAATAAGCACAGTTATCATTTTAGAAACATGGATTTGTATTATTATCCAGAGCAGGTAAACTGCTGTACTTGTCTGCTTTCGGAGATTTTTCGTAACTTAAATGCATCTCCCAAATTGAAATAAATACATTTTCACAAACTTCATCTATTCGTGTATCTCTTGGTGTCATTTGGCATTCATATCATTCAAACATTATTTGATCTTAATTGATTTTTTTCCCTAAAAACAAGGCAAAAAGGATTTCCAGGTAATCATTGTTTTTCTCATTCTTTTCCACCAGAAGACATGGGTTATTGCAAGGTATAACAACTCCTCCTTCTTTTGCTTAATTACCTCGTTATTGCTTTTTAAACATACACATTTTCCGACGATGTTGGGAAAACGCAAGCAGGATTCATTATGAACTGTTTGTGTGCAGCATGCCAAATACCAATGTCATGTGGTGATGAATTCAATTATGTGATGTTTACATCCTACATCATTGCAATTATCAAATTGCGAATCATGTTGAAAAATGATTTGTCATGGTTTCAATATGATTATGATAATTTGTTTTTTTTTCGGACTTGTTAACCGAAATTAGGAATATGTAGAGACAAGCTTTCGCAGAATGGGGAATTTGATGCTGGAGAAGCACGCTGGAGAAACACACTGGAGACCCACAGTAAATGCATTAAATTGTTACTTTCTGTGAAATGACTGAATGTATTTCGCAATTCACTGTAGGGCCATTCCACACCAAATCTATCATAGCGTATGATTCAACATTTCTGATTTTGAATGAAAATTTGCGAACATGAAACAGGACCAAATTCAAGGAACTAAATTCGACCAAATATACACATCTCGATAAAATCTGCAGATATAAGGTCATCCCATAAGTAATGTCGTTTTCTCGCATAGCCAAACGTTTGTCTTGCTTATACGTTCATCAGTGCACATCCCATGGAATGTATCTGTGCTAGCTTGTGTAGACGTTAGTATTCGGTCAACGTGCAGGTTTTAACGAGTTAACAGCGCTCCGTTTTTCTTAGACGTTAAAAAAGATGGAGGTATCAGATGAACATATTAGGCATATAATGCCTCATGAATTTAAGAAAAGGAATGACGCGACTGCAGCCACGAAAAACATTCCATATGTTCATGGTGAGGAAGCTCTAAATGCGAGGAAATGGGAATGTTGGTTGAGCCACACTTGAAGCCACACTTGAAGAGGATCCTGTTGTAATTGTTGAAGAACTTGCCAAAAAAAATCAATTCGACCCATTGCCGCTGGGAAATGACGAGAAGCAACGGCTGGAAAAAGCGTCAAAACTGAAAAGTGAGTATCACATGTGTTGTCACCAGACAATCTTAAAGATCGGGTAAACGTTTGCGCTTCACTGCTTTCTCGTGAACTTCCAGTGCCGTTTTTGAATCGACTCATTAGGAGGATCTTCTGCAAGTGTGGCTATCAGCAGGTCATCATTGGACTCAACAGATCGGCATGAACGCGCTTCATCGACTAAGCTGTAGTCACCAGACCAGAATTTCTGGAACTACCGTAACCATTTGCTCGCATTTAGAGCTTTCTCACCATAAACATATGGAATGTTTTTCGTGGCTGCAGTCATGTCTGCAGTCATGTCTGCAGTCTTCTTTTCTTAAATTCATGAAGCATTATATACCTAATGTGTTCTTGTAACACCTCCATCTTGTTTCAACGTCTAAGAACAACGGAGTGACTGAAGACTAACGTCTACACGAGTTAGCATAGAAATGTATCATGGGTTTTGCAATGATACACGTATAAGCAAGAAACAATTTTGGCAATGCGAAAAAACGACATTAATTATAGGATGACCTCATATATGCAACTGAATGTCACACTTTTTTGGCTTCCAACACCCAAACAAAGAATAATAGTGAAATTGGTCCTGTAATAACGTCTCTTCTGCAGTAACTCGTCCCTTCTAGTATCAATGTGAAAAAATTGAAAAAGTCAATAACGGGGGGAAATGTATTTTCCCCTCGTTTTAGGGAAAAAACAGGTGTTAATTAATGTCAAATTAGGTATGAATGATATGAATGCCAAATGACACCATGAGGTACATTAATGGATGAAGTTTGTGGAAATATTTTTAAGTCAATACGGAATATGCATTTAAGTTACAAGAAAATCTCCAAAAGCAAACAAATACAGCAGTTTAGCCGCTTTGGATAATAAAAGAATACCATATTTGTAAAATGGTAACTGTATGTAAGTGATACTTTTTCAGAAATCTATGTACATTAGTTTAGGAGATGCATCAAAATTAAAGTAGGGAAAAGCATCGATTTCTCAAGTAGCCCTTTTTTATAGCCCTCCACGTATAAAGTGTTCAAATTCTAAACTAGTGTAGATGAAGAGGTAAATTAGCTACCATATTTCATCACTTGGATGGAGGATCACATATACATTTTTTTTTAAATTGATAGCAGTGACCTGACGAGCCCTGCCTGATTTGAAATGGAACCACCCTGTAGGTTTGCGGCGTTGAAGAGGATTTTATATCTATATTAAATTTCCATATCATTTTTCTCTATACTCATCCATGTCTCAAGTAATAAGCGCATGCCTCTCACTTGTTGGTCAATTGTTCAGATACTATGAAGCAGCATGGTCCCAAAAATTGTCTTTCGATGATCCCACAGAAAGTACCCCTGCGGTGCTAAATCTGACTATCCATGTGGCTCCTCGAAAGAATTCCTTCTTCACATACAATTGCCTGGGTATTCCTCATACGCATAAACCTGCTGGACATGTTCTGCCGCCATGTTGTGGAATGCAGAAGAACAAAATACAAGACCACATTACTTCATTTCGTTTTGGGACAACCTGGATATATGGTAGAGTGCAAAGCTCTAGATTGTATAAAAGATTGAGAGATAAAAACTGGACTATGGAAGTACCAAATATATTCTCATTGCCTCACCTTTACTAAGTTCTCTGGTTCAAGAATGTATTTATGTAAAGTGCAAATTAAGACGCAAGGGGGATTAAAGGAGATGGTTGTACCAGTATGCAAAAGAAAAAGAAAAATTCTGAAAGTACTAGATGATGATGTTTATTTACATGGCGGTTTCGTTACTGCTAACAGCCATTCTTTTTATTTCACAAGATATCGCAAACGTTCTCGATCTACAACTATCTAATGAATGTATTAATAAATTTAGTATCAATTTTTCGTCGAATTCATCCAATATGCAAGGGTTTCAGTGAATGTTATTAGAAATGTATCAAGGAAAGTCGCAAACCAGAGGTATTGACAAGCAGTGCAGAGAAGACTATTACACGCGATTACTTGCAACTGCAGGAAACCTTTCCCAGCAGGGAAACAGCTGCTTCAAGGTAGAAAAGCGATTGATCTACTGTAGATAGCACGAAAACGTACTTTCCACCTATACATCATCTTTCGATTTGACTTGCTAGCTGTCTTCTGTTTGACAACCATTTGATTGACACGTCCGCCATGGAAATAATAAAATACTTAGGGAAGTGACAATTTCGTTCCATGTGTCAATAGGGTGGATGGGGCAGATGCTCGTATGGCAACAAGGTCTCTTGAACTGATTATTTCAAGCTTTGAAGAGTCAAACGGCGATCAAACAATCATTTTTGATGAACAGATGAAGCATACACGGAACTTACAAATTAGCGTCGCCAGCTACCTGAAATATATATATATCCATTTTGCTCCAAGCAATGAAGTCATAGATAGGGGGAAATGTTCTGCTTTTACAACGACAATGAGGAAAGGGTGTGTTCGGAACATGTGTAAATATCCTGTATGTATGGTTCGCAAATATCTGTGAAAACAATTCCGACAAATTTACTTCGAAAACTCACGTCAATCGAATCCATGCACATCTATCATTCAGATCCCTATAACGGCCTAAAGTTTAGCTCCCCATTGAGTTCGTATGTTATTTCTATTGTTTGTGTTTTTTTAGCTATTTGCATTTCGGTTACATTTTAAAAATTATTTCCCTGTTCATTTTTGAAGATTCGTGGCACCTCTGTTTGCGACTCAAGTCTTTGAAAACGGGAAGGTTGACTTCCAATTTCTCACTGAGAGAGAACTAGAAATTCTCGTTATTGAGCCTACCAAGTGCGTCATAAAAGAGGCATCGGAATCTCAGACGATGAAGCTGATGAGAGAGAAGCCCCGGAACATCATAACGAAGTGGTTCTTCCAAAGACAAATCACTGAGGCAGAACGTATCCTCGTGCTTGGTCCGACTGGAAATTCAATGGAAGAGCTGAGTAACATGATGCCAGAATGGATCGAGAGATCTGCAATGGCTGCCTACTCAACATGGACCAACAAGTCTTTAGACGAGCAAAGAGAGATGGTTTCCACTGTGACTCAGAGATGTCTTACCTTCTGTGCCCTCTCACCAGTTAATATCACGAATGAGAAAGCTAGAAGAGGTGATGAAATATATGAGAAAGAACCTGAAGGTCACAGTGAGTCAATCATAACTGACGAACCTTTCATGTCCGAAGTCTCAATCGACGGCTACACAAAAAACATGGATACTAATAGCGATAGTTCGATCAGACCGCCTAAGAAAATGTTTTCACCTCTAGAGGAGTCTTCAGAAATGAATAAACTGCTTAACAACCTGGCAGAAATAAAAAATGAGGTGAAGAGTCTGATAGAAATGAAAGTGTTATTCGGCTTCATGGAAAATGAACCCCTAACCTGCGGAATATCCTCCATCGATCAAGATCAGAGAGGGAGGCATATCATGGACGATGAGATGGGTGAACTTAACATACAATATAAAAAAGATTTCTCACCTCATAAAGATTGCTCACAATTAAAGGAAGTGAAGGAGAGCATCATGGAAATGAAACAGCTTATAAGCATTTTTAATGCGGTCTTCCTTCCTGAACAAAAGTGCAGCAATGAAGAAGACAAAAATATCGGAATAATTCGACATGGCGAATTATTCTGGAAATATTTGTGTTCGTTCTGTTGTCACACATTATGTTGTCGCAGAACAATCACAAATAACGAGGTAAGTCAACCCATTATGCAAACTGAGGAAGACTCCTTACCTCATGAAGAGTCCTTAAAAATAAAGGAACAGCTGGAAAGCCTCATAGAACTGTTGAAAAGTCAAACGAAAGTTTTCCTTCACCTGATCAGAGGTGCACTCCCCCTTGATTATTATGACGGAGATGCACAAAATAGAAATAATGAGATAAATAAAAGCAGAGACGAGAATTCTGAGGAAGATTCTTGTGCTGTCAGTCTGACTGCTGGAACAGGCGAACGCCATACGATCCCTGACATTGAACAAAATGGCTACAATGTGAATCACATAGATAATGGGATGGGTACGCCAAACGAACGATCTCAGGAAACATCCCCACCTCGTGAAGAGTCTTCAGTAAGTAGAGAATTGGAAGAGGTTCCAAAAAACGTTCCCGTCAACTCCAGGGAAGCAGAACATCACGCTGATGAAGGGGGCAGTCATCCGGAAAGCAAAAACAGTGTGACAGCTGGGTGCGATGGAGAAGAATTTGAGGTAGAATCTACAGCATGGAATGAATCCCAAGAAATGGATCAACACCTCCTTCGTGATATCCCATTCGTTGGGAAAGAACGATGCAATGGAGAAAGCATTGATATCGAACTCGGCGAACCCAATGGAGAGTCAGAGGATGAGTATTCGATTTTTGATATTATGTTGATGGGACCGTTGGATTTTATGAAACCCATTCTCGATACCTTTGAACCTTTTCTGAAGTCCCACTATGGATCTCAGATACCACCGCCCTTTGATAAGTTCCCACAATGGAGTGAAAAAATGAAACGGCTCTTTTTATTCATTGAGTTCAAACTGGATGGACATTTCCAGGATAAAACAGGTGGAAGCAATGAGCAAACTGGACATGCAGACGACGAGTCCAAAGAACTTCCTTTGCCACATGAAAACGCTCATGGGAAAGTGCAGAAGTCGCTGAGGAGTCCAATGAGAATGAAACTCCTGGTCACTTTCATAAAAGTAAAAATGCTAATCGTCAACCTCACGAAAGCGGTCTCGTTCACAGATCAAGATGAGAGTAATGAAGAAAGTAGGGATACTACAAAAGTAGTGAAGCTGCATATTCCAAAGCTACAAAAAATGCATAAAGAGAAGAAAAAATTTCACCACATTTTTGTGCTTGGTGTACAGGAACTCAGCAAGAGTTACAATGATCTCTGGTTTCAATATATTCGTCACCTTCACTTGGATCATGATGAAGGATATTTTTGGCTCTTTGACCCTCAAGATGAGCTCCCAAGAAAGTTGTATGCAGAACTCAACTGTTCATATGGAAGCGAAGGTTAGAAATTTAAAGGTGCTTGTATCATATATTCAGAACAAAAAGTTATGATAACATTTGTCCGCTAGGAATATAATATAACTAGCGAATTTGTTTACCCTCCGGGCAAACAAACTCGCTATGAACGCGCCTTCGGCTCGGTTCGCTCCATGAAAAATTAATAATAATACAATTAAAGCACCCCTTTTCGATACTCATAACTACAAATTGGGTAAAACTCCTTCGATCACTGGGACTTTCCATCGTGGGCTTAAGCTACTCCTGCTTTTGTGAAGTGATTTTTAATCTGACGTGAGGAGCATGAATCAAATAGAGATGTTTCATAGCCTCAGAAATGTCACTTTAGAGTTCATCCTCAATATAGCGCCTTCTAAAGCAAGACTATACGAACCAGGTTTCTCTGAACAAAATTGTGCTTCTGAGTTTACTTCTCCCCCTAAACATATAATCTCTAGTATGGGGGCAAAAATTCTGAATTCTTTTTGCAACCAAAATATATGCCCTGGGTACGACAAAAGGATTGTTTTCTTTGAATTTGTTCATCCCAGTCTAATATAAATATCCGTTTTCCTGAGGGAAAATTTTGTCGAAAACCTCCCACATGAAAATAATGTCCTCCAGGGGATACATCTGCGAAGTGAAAATTTGCTTTAAATTAGCATATCACTAACCTCGTTCATACTCATTTTCGGTTATTCATGTATTTCCCTTTGACTGAGAGAAAAAAACGAACTTTTCCATGGAAAAATGTAGAAGGATTTAACTTTAACAGTGAACTCCTACACCAAAGGCTGAGACGTAATGGATTCTCAAGAGACCTCTTGAGAAAACACTAAGCTTTTTTCTCAGCAATTCAGTCAAGATCTTCGCAAGTATCCATCTGAAGGGGGTGATACTACATTTCGTGGTTGCAATAGTTTGGAGGTTTTTATACCTTTGCTGTTTATACAGCTCGGATGCGCGGCTGCTGCAGCACAGAGTGACTGCAATATGATCCCGGTGATGACAGTTTAGGGGTGTATGGGCTTCTTTCCCATAACTTTTCTTAAATGCATCCTAGGATTTAGCTTATCTAGTTAGTCGGGGTTGGGTCAGGTGTTATTGGCCTAATGTGTCAGGGCCAAGGCCTAAAGGTAGCAGAGGCAATCTGGCCATCACTCCAGTCTGTCAGTGTAGACACAGTCAACTGAATGTATGGTAGGGCCTTTTCCCCGGGCTACGCTTTTTCTGGCATGGGCTTCTTTCGCAACTAGCCTTTCCCCCCCCACATTTTCTTTTCCCTGATAGGCTTGAGGCATTCCGAGCCATGCTCTCGCCCCTTTTCCTTCATAGGCTTGAGTCTTCCATACATTTCAGTCGCGAGGCTGATGGAGCCAATCGATTGTTGGCTGCAGCACTGACAGACGGACTTAAGCCGTGATTGCCTCTGAGACATTAGGTTCAGTCCAACTGTTTATTTTTAATAGACATATCACCTGCCAGTACAAACTTTCTGGGTAGGGTTTGTCTGGTCCGACTTGCGGCTTCAACCCCCTGATGACGCAGGCTGCCTGACAAATTTCTAGCATGGGATCCTTCGCTGTCCATTTTCTTTTTAACTTTCTTAAGCCTTACCGCTTATCTGCAGGCTGTTTTACCATAGATGGATTGTTTCTTATATATCTTCTTCCGGGCAGGGAGCCGGTCATGGCCTGCATGTTCCGTTGGGTGGCTCTTGCTGGGGAGGGCGTCACTGTTTTACTTTAATTCAATCCATATACACACCTCGAATGGAAACAGTTTTCACTACCCATTTGGGTATTCGGTAATTAAGCCAACCTTTTTACATCTACGTTCCTTACTTATATATATGTATATATAAATAAATCCTTCCACAGCACCTGCCGGTATTGGAGATATGAGGGGGGATGAACCACATCCCACACCTCATACTCGCCTAATTCTGAAGGACACG
>CAJPEV010006082.1:0-11640 GCA_905338385.1 Darwinula stevensoni
TGTGTTTGTACAAATGTTTGACACGTTTACATTGCATATAATTGCAACGTAGGCATTTTAATCATACAACTAATCATAAAACTTCTCCAAAAATGGATTACCATAAACTTTCTGCCGGCACTGTATAGCTCCACTGCTGACTTCTAGCTATCGTCTTGAGCTGGACAAGATTAAATCAAGGTTCATCGAGAAGTTTCTATGCTTGAGCAAATTCACCTCATCTACTCTCGCCTATGAACTAGCTGAACCAGACGCTTGGACCTTGAAGTGATGGGTCGATATAATGTTAACGAGAGCGCCGAGAAGAACTTTCTAACAACCCTTGAGGGAAAAGGGCTTAATTTCTGTGCCAGTTCTCCGACGGACCGGCTTTAGGTGCTCTACCTGGAAAGGCCCAAATCAGAGAAACAGACACATCATCACCAGGCTGACATCACATGGCTTCCACTTCCTCCTCTGCAAGGTGAATGGATACCACGAGCTCTCTACAGGATGCTCTTGCCGAATATGTGGTGAATCGTGTGAAGAATGCCAACACATTCTGAGCTGCCCGGCCAGAGATGCAAACACCTCCTTGACCGATTTAATTGATGATCTAAATCACTTAGGTGAAACCATAAATCCAAAAACTTTAATCTGAACTGCAAAAAAAGGAAGACATCATCGACTATTTATTTGTTTTTCATGTTCCCTTGACATCTTGTGTACATTTCTCTATACCTCAAAATCTAGCCTCAAGGTGAATAAAGCATTTTCGACATTTCGCAAAGCCTTCGATACCGATGGCCTATCTCTGACAACTCTCGCGTGACAGTCCCCTCCCCTGTGTAGCGAGAGTAGGAAAGCAAGATGCAGTTGTCCAAAGCATCCTCGAACGAATACTTCCTTACCTTCCTAAAAGAAAAATTCTTCCTCTCGAAAACCTCGAACCCGAACGTTACCTCTTGTAAGATGTTCCGTTTTCATTTTTCTCTTCGATCCCGAGACTATACACATCCGTAATTCCATTTATACCGAATTCCGTGAATTTAAACTTTTTGATACCATTAAAGAATCGTTACCCTGCCCATCCTCCATCGCTTTCTACTAAAAGTCGGACCTAGAATACTACAGAGTGAGTCCAATAAAATCTTCGGTTATTTTTAACGCTTCGCAGCAAAGTGTCTCAAGAGTTGGAAAATATTGCAATAGCGTCTTCATATAAAAAATGTATATAGCTTTCCACCGATGCCAAAAGATTTAAAATCCAATCCGTCATTCCGACGCAGTTACGCACAGTATAACAGAAGTAGCGCTTGAAAAATGCACTTACCAGCACTCTACAAGATATGCTCAAGGTGAAGTCCATTCCTTCGCTTACGGCGAGTATGCGACCTCTTGCATGTACTAGCTGCCATCGCTGCATGGTACCAACTTTTTCCAGTGCCACCTCTTATACTCTTTATCTACCTTCATGAAAGTCATGCAATGAATCTTTATTCTGCTGACATAATTGGAAAGCTGAATGAAACGGAGGCGCTATTGCAATTTTAACAAACTTTCGCGGACCCGAAACTTTTGGCACACCCTGTATACAGTATACCTCGTATACTCGCTCGCTCTTCTCTTAAAGCTATTGTCATCCCCTGACCTATTTGGGTTTCCAACTCCAGTAATTCCCGGAAGTTCTCCTTGTAAGACTTGTAAGAAATTCCATTATCAATACGTTGGAGAGACGGGTAACCCTTCTGCGAACACGTTAAGGAACGTATCCATTGCGCCCGGCTGAAACACAATCAACCCACGGGTATGTACTTCACCTCTAATGATCTCAGCCAGAGAGACTCTCATCTTTCCCATCCCATAGAGCGACTCTTGGACCGTAAGAGAGAGAAAACTTTTTAATCGATGAAATGAGGCCTTCTCTCAACTCTTACATCTATTCTGGCACCGTACGCTGTTAGCGAAAATGGCTAAGGGTGGGTTCTTGTACTCCCTTTTAGCTGCTAACGGGCTTTTAGTCCTATGCTGGCAATGGACCTAAAAGGTATTTTAGGGCTAAAAGGGAGTACAAGAACCCACCCTAAGATTTTATCCCCTAAAAGGTGTTTCAACTGCAACTCATATTTATCCTTTGCGGGTTACATATTTAGCCTTTTCAATAGGTTAAATAAAAACAATACTTTTAAAACTGTTAAATAATAACCCGACCTGGATTATTACATAACCTTCCTAGTATACATGTTATCATGAAGGCTTTCCTCTAATCCCGCTGAGTGACCTAAATGTCAGACCCCAAATTTATCACCTAGTCTTCATGATGAACACACTAAGGCAGTGGTTCTCAAACATTTTACGCTGCGCCCCCCTAGTGACCCTCGCTCAGTGTCGCGCCCCCACTCTAGCGACCCTGGTTCGGCGCCGCTCCCCCTTTATCTCTGAGAGGAATACCTAGAAATTAAACTTACCCCACCGCTGATTTTTTAATGCAGTGATTGAAAAAATAGGATTGCAACGTTTCATGGACTGGATCACAGCAAGGAAACGGATTATCATTCGCGTAATTTAATGAGAACGACACTCACATGCTTCTGGCCCACAAATGATCGAATCTGAACTGGACGGTAGCAATAAAGGCACAAATCTCATTTTCAAAGACGTGACAGAGAAATGCCTTCAGAGATTTTGCTCGGCCAGGGGAACCCAGCTCTTCCGCGTCATCGAGTTTCTTCAAGCATTTATTTAGACAGAACGAACGCACGGACGCTACATTCATCGAGCATTCAAATTACAGCCCGCAGGGACGCACAATTAATTCGTCATCTTCAAGTTTGAATCGTAGGAAATCACCGACGGAAATATACACCCCTTGGAAAAAGGAATCGAATTTAAAAGTCTGCCTGAATTGCTTTCATTTAGTCTTGTACTCCAGGAGAAAGACCTGAAGGAATTTGACCTTTTTCTAGCAAAAATAATAGATGAATAAAAATGTTCCATAAATTTTTAAATTGCTGATTGTAGTGGTTTAAAAAGAAAAACTCATATGACCTGTCGCGCCCCCCCCCCCTGGGACCCTCTCGCACCCCTCAGTTTGAGAATCCCTGTACAAAGGAATGATTTCAGAGACTCTCGTTTTCTTATTAAGATTTAGATGTTCCATGGGCATGGCGAGTTTACTTATTTAGTTTACTTGTTTATGTATAGGCTACTGTTTGTAAAGACAAGTTTCTTTTGGCCTAAGATCCAGAAATCTGTCTCGAATATGTAAATAATAAATGAGGAAGTGTCCGCTTTTATTACTACCTATAATGAGGCAAGGTGAGACAGAGGATGAGGTGACCTTACGTACCTGTGAGGGAGATTCCTGGGAAAGAGGGAAGGGTTATTCTATGTGCTGTGGGAAACTCTGGCCCCATATCTAAAGGTGAACTTTACATTGCACAAATACCCCTTGCAAATGGTGTTTCACTGTCATCTATATTTTTTCTATTTATCTCTGACAAGGTTAAAACCTGACCTCCGTTTGGTAGCATCCGATTCCTATGAAGAATATATTTATTCTTTTTCTTGTGTGTAACCCACTCGTGGTGCAATATCTTTCTGATCGAAAGGGATAAAAAAAAATTCAGAGGGGGTTCAATAGACATCTGAATAACCCTTAGAGATAGTGTTGTACCGGCATTTAAACTTTTTATATTTAACCCTCAAAAAGATATACCCTGAACCCTTCTTGGTAACAATGAAATCCAGGGTCGTTGGGAGAGGGCGCATGGATGAAATAACTGCTACTGTAAGAGATAAATGATGGGAAGAAAGGAAAAATGGTATACTTGAAAAATTTTCCAAGATAGTTGATAATTGGTCTTATACGCAGGGACCCTATTTTCATTCGTTGAAGATAGTGGTTCGAGGGTTTCATGAAAGTGAGAAACTGGTTCATTTTCAGGGTGGGTCATGAGTCTCATGTCGTTTAGAGCACATGCACATATAAGTCACATATATGACAGTCCAACAACCCGATACTTGTGGCCCACGTTGTACAGTACATGTACTACTTTCCCTCGCTTAAATATTAACTTTTCCCACTGGAGCTGAAGAAATTATTGATTGAGTGATTGATTTTTTTATTTATTGAAAGACCATATCCCATTCAGTGCTCCATATATGTATCCTCAGAAGGGATTAATATCTAAACCTGTTCTCATGGATACTCATTTATCTACGTACAAGATTAATAAAACTCTCCTATTTAAATGTTAAACCCTCTCAATCGAAAATAATATAAAGAATTCATCGCATTTAAGATAAACATCCAATTAACCCCTTTAAGTGGTGATTCAAAGTCATTTAACCGTTTTTCACGATTTATCCTTAAAAAGGTTAAACCCTGAACTCTTTCTGCTAACAGTGTACTTTTCTCCCTCTCCCACCTTTTCGCCCTCTTCACCCTTCATAGCGTTCTCTTCCTCCGTAGCGTGTGCCTACTATTTCTTATAACTTCTCTCTATTCCAATTAATAAAGAAATGTAAAAAACTATTTCTAACTTATTTGTATTGGCCCCAAGGGGCGTCACTAAGAGGCTGGCAAAGGTGCCGGGATCTTCACAACTTATTTTTTTATCTAGTCACCGAAGGAAGGCAAGATGGTCAAGAGGCTACGGCGCTCCTTCCCTGGTGTAATCGAGGACCACTTTGTGGAAAGGGCAAAAAGCAGCAAACCTCTTCGCAAGAACCACTTTCAAAGTGTCACACTTCTCATTTCAACCAACGCACTTAATAAAATTATACAGCAGAAGTACACTATGAGTCAATTTTGATTAAAACCGACTCATATTGCGATTACCTGGAATGCAATTTCATTGATAAATATCCAGGAAGGATCTGTCTATCTAGGAATGATGCCGATTAGTTAATGTTTATTAGCTTAGTACTTAATTTTTTCCAGGACTTGAGATTATGAACTTTGGTAAGGGAAAGAAATACGCACGAATGTAATGAAATTTCACGTTAAGGAGAGACCATTGTCACACAGCATCATTGTCCCAGATAGCAGGATTAACATCCGTAGGTGACGCAAAGGAATCTAATGCTGAATCTAATAATGAAGGAATCTAATCTCTTCAGACTGGCAACATTAGGGAAGAAATGGCATCTGATTTTTATCTTATGAGTGAATGAGAATGGACTCATGAGGGGTGATGAAGAGTGGAGAGAGGATAGCCAGGAGGGTCAGAGTCATATTTCATTTCCACACTCAGGTGAAAATATATAAGCGCACAGGGTTTAAGGACTTTCACCGCTCATAGAGAGGAGGAAAATACCAGATGACAATTGCACTATTGTTGTATAGAATAACCCGCTTTTAATGAAAAAGGGCCTTTTATACCGTGTATTCTCTTGTGCATTGTAATAGTGTAATAGCAATCGGAATTACCATGACGAACGCATCCCAGTCAACCCAAACCCCACCGACCTTTTGTTAGGACGGGGTTACGAGCGTACTTCTCCCCCAAATTAACGAGAACCCCTGTTGAGCGAGCTTCCTTATCACCTGCCCCATCTCTCTTTGACCTACTGCCGGGGACCATAAGCATTCCGACGTTTGGGTTTTTAAATGATCGACTTGAGCGAAAGAAATGCCTTGTGTAAGTTAATAAATGCCTATTTGCATTCATCGCCATTTGCCAATCGCGGACTTGGTACCCATGAAATTATTGGAACTGTAGATGCACAGCTTGAAAATCATTCAGGAAAAGTTGTTAGTGTATCTGTGGTAATTGATGCGCAATGGAATGTAATTATTCTAGCTTTCTATCTGAGTCTCTTAGTATTCTCAGCTATGATGATTCGCTAGTTGTTACCCGTAAGACATCCACGTCCTTCTAAAATACTAGAGGCCAATCCATGAGGAGGTAAAGATTTTTAAACGACTCTAAAATAAATATGTGTAGGGTATGAGAAGTAATGCAGGCATAAAAGCGATCATACCATGGCACAGTGGTCCAGAATGAGTGAAAACCTGTTCGAAAATCGAAAAAAAAAATTTCTTCAAAATCGTCCAAATTCAACCTGTCTCATTCCTGGCAACACCAAAAAAGCAACACTGTGTCCCCCGTCTCTAAGGAGTAGGGCCGTTCCAAAGCAGAGAAAAGAGGAGAGGTTCATTAGCACCCGGTGAACTGAAAATGTTTTCCTGATTTTTCCACAGGCTATCGATAGTTGTGAATTTAATTTGATCTCACATTCAGACATTGAACGTCAATGTCTGAAGGCCAGGCTGGTGAGTATTCGTCCCTCCAATTCCTTATGTTACTGTCGAGGAACGAAAATCTCTATGATGGATGGGAAAGTTTGCCTATTTAGTTTTCAACCTCGATTTCCTTACAGACGGTCGTGGATGGCTGTAACTAAAAATACATATTCATACTCCCGCACTACTAATGTAGACATGTGACCCCCAATTTGCTGCGCGATACTGCGAGTATAATCATAATGACGGTTTTTTGACTCCCTCCCTAGATCCTAGAAACCTAACTCGGAGGAACATATTCACCCCATCGCGACTCGAGATCCCGAAATAAATTTTCTCCGAAATTTATAAATACGAAGGTACCGATCGGCACATGTCCTCCAAAGATCTTCGTGATCAACTCCCCCCCCCCCCATGGATCTGCAGAGGCATTGCGTCGAGCAATTGGCGAATTGAGGAGGAAAATCAGACAGAGATGGCTAAAGCAGGCCGAAATTCGAACGTATTCCTGAATAAAAAATGAGCCATTGCTGGATGCAGAACTCGAGTTGCAATACCAACACCTACCCTGACTAGACAACTCTTGAAGAGAGTAGTTCCCTCGAAATAGCGCACAGTGGTCTTAAATGATGACCATCATTGCATAATTTTATCATTTTTGACGTGACTTTCTCAACGATACTAAACACCATTAGGCAGAAACGAAGAATTTACAATCTATATTGTGATTACTCCAAAGATTCGGAGAAATGAAAGGGGAAATGCCTCAAAACGTCAGATACTTCATAATCGTATTAGTATGAGGCAATATTTTTTTATGTTGCCGTATCCACCCCCTCTAGATCGACCAAAGAGGGTCAGGCATTTTTGGCCAGGTTTTCAGTCACTCTGGACCACTGTGCATGGGTAGAGGTCTTTTCCAATTGCCTCTGGTGTGTAAGTGCAGCAGAAGTGAGGTTTTCCCTTTTGGTCGCATTCCATCTCCTATTAAGCCTTGTTTTTACTAGAATAAATTCCCGGGCCCAGGCTTTCCTGGGAAATGTCATTTTTCGTTAACCGTTTCATTAGATATCTAACCCTTCTGGCCGAACAACATTTCTAAGAGAATCTGCTTTGAGGGGACAGCGGACCCCTCTTCGCGCCTCATCAGTTTCCTAAGTGAAGTACGATTTACCCCGCATCAGGAACGCGAGCCGACCAAGACGAATCTGGATGCATCAAAGGAGCAGTGCATGGTGCATCTGCTTTCCAATCCGCAGAATCTCCAGTTCTTTCAATATTCTGCTGATAGCAGACGATTCTAATGCCGATCGAATTTATTTGAATAGCTTCAACAGAGCTTCAGTTTCGTGGTCTTCTCAGCGGGTACACGAGGACACGACGCGCGCACACATACAAGACTGGTATAGCCGAGTCACTGGGAATATGGCGAGTTTGTCGGTGAATTTGACAGGTCATCCCATTAGAGGTAATAAAATGTCAGCTAGTTGACAGCCCTCTCCCCTAATCTCAAGCCTGGAAAAACAGGGTTGCCACAGGCAGCTTTTTTTATTCAAAAGAACAGCAGGAATGCTAAATGTGAGCAGGAGTGGTTGGCCTCTCAGGAATAACACAGGGACGCCACATGATGAAACTACTTGCATGAGGAGATCGTGAAGACTGCAAGAAAATATATATACTCACCTATACAATATATATATACAAGGGAAGACTCATGTGGCATTCGTGTCAGAATGTCAAAATGTCATGTCTTTGACGGTAGGACTTAATCCGCCGACCAAGACCAGGGAGACCCTAAATGACTCATTTCTCATTTCTTTTCTTTTCTTTCTACTGCCCATATTCCCAGTGACTCCACTATAGGAGAGTAGAGGTTGGGTAGAGAAGATCCGCTTTCTCGGGCCTGGGCCAGGTGGTTCGACTCTAGGTGAAAGCCCAGGCCGGGCTCAGGAATTTCCCAGGGCTCTTCTGGCCCTGGCCGAAACTTCTGATGCGAAATAGAGGTCCCGGGCCAAGTGTTTCGACTCGGCCCACTTATTTCTTTTCCAGGGAATTTCTCCGGGAATCTCTTCTAGTCGAAATAAGGCTTAGAAAAGAGCCCATCTTTTATTGTACTCTGTGTGGAGCATGGGCTCATCTGGCGCTTCCTCAGACTTAATTATTTAGTTTTCTATCATTCATGATCAGACACTTGTCACAAACTTGTTTATCTGCTTATCTTTTGACCCATTACTACTCAATTTTTTATTCACTTGCTCATCACTACAGCATTTATCAGTTCGTTCGTTCATTCAGCAGTGTTCCAGAAATTGTTTGTCCCAAGGAGACTTTTTATTATGATTGAACTTTTGTTTATGTCTTTGTAACACTTCGTGCGTGGCCTCGTATTCTTGAAACGCCAAACAAATTCCTGGAGGTTCAGAGGAATGACCGATCCTCTTTCCAAAAAACGGTGTAACACAAGAGCAGGAAATGAAAGCTATTGACTTTCATCATTTCTCATGAACCCCTTGGGAACAGCCGGAATACCTTGGAATCTTTCAACAGTTTTGGTCCAATAAACACTTGAAGCGTACTTCCGATCAATCTAGCGAGTATATTACTGACCTGATTCCTCGAAATGCAGAAAAATGCAAAGTGAAGGTTTCCGAGTCTCCAAGTTGATGGGACTCAACTCTTTTACTCAGAACCACTCCTCTACCTACTAATGAGAATAAATAAGGCCATCGCTTGAATTTCTAAGGATGGAGTCAGAGAAGCAGTCCAGTCCTGGGCCAGACCAAATTCATTTGCGGGAATTCCATGTCTCGAGGAAGGTGAGGTAGGAGGGTGGGGGGTGGGGGGAAGATGGTGGGGAACATCAGGCTTAATGATCTAGTGATGACCTACGTCGTTTAGCAAGAGGAAAAACCTCCCCCTTTTCTGTCTCACTTTACCTCACCTTACCCGATATAAAACATTTTATTGAGAGGGCTCAATGCATCCCTTCCGAGGCACGTTTGGTTTCAATGCGCGTTGCGATCATATAGGGTGGGCCATAAAGTCCAACAAGTTCATTTTTTCATCTGATTGCTTCTTCCATACTAATTAAGACGCGTTCGCGCAATTCACTCCTTTCTGGAATTGACCAATAAACACTTTAATAAGAATGTATACTCTGCTCTAAAATAAGAATGACTCACGAGCTGTCATTCAGGGTAATACGTCTTGCGTTCAAATACTGCCGAATACACGTGCTCGGTAAGTCTGAATCCATCGCAGATGATAACCTCAGGAATAGGAAATGGAATAGGTCTTTACTGCCTCGCTTCGACTCGACGAGAGGAAGGAACAAGGAGAAAGGGAAGAAGAGAGAAAGGCATTTCGGAGCATAGGCAAGAGAGGCTCCTTCGGCAGAGATTTAATCAGAAAACTTTGACCATCTGCGTTCTCATTCGAGGGAGTGCAAGTCTCTTCCTTCCCATGTGCGTCACATAGCAGGTGGGAAACATCCTCAAGGAATCATTAATGAATACCGTATCTACGGGCAACGTTTTCATTATTGAATCTGAAATAGCCATTTCTTTGGCATGTGCAGACCGGTGCGTGTAGATCTTGAGGCCTTGGAATTTACGGCAACGGAACTAATACAGTACACAGAGAGGAAGGGGGTGCCTGCTTGGCACGGGCATCTGCATCACAGTTTCTCAGGGGATACCC
The DNA here is from genome assembly GCA_905338385.1 of Darwinula stevensoni. Classification (NCBI taxonomy): domain Eukaryota; kingdom Metazoa; phylum Arthropoda; class Ostracoda; order Podocopida; family Darwinulidae; genus Darwinula; species Darwinula stevensoni. Next base: position 9,929 of record CAJPEV010006082.1, read on the forward strand.
CTCGACGGTTCCTAGGAGGGGGTCAAAGGGACAGCTCATAAGCCTATGACTGGCACGAGTGACTTTTAAGGTGAATTGCATCTCTTCGACGTGAGACGTGGCACACCGAGTGCCATGTGTGTTATCCCACGCTAAGTAGACACTCCCCATGAAAGCAGGTGGGTCGCCTGTCGACGGAGGAAGAGTCCTCCGCCACACCGACTCGATCCCTCGCCTCCCGGGTTTCACCGGAAAGCCGGAACCACTTGGCCACCGAACCCCAGTTAGACTCTATGAAATTAATATAAGATCTTGACCTCCTGAAGCCGTGCTCAGATTCCTAAACGAGCTAAATTACCCCTCTAGAATTCTTTGGTTTAATCATCGAGAACGTGTTCGGTGAAGTTCCCAAAACCCTCGTGAGATGGACGGACGTACAAGACTGCTCTCATCCCTCTCCTTCATGTTTCTCGTTACCTCCTAAATCCTTTGAGAAATCGAAATGTAACCTCACGAGGACCGGTTGCTCTTTCGCGTTTCGCAAAGAAAACTGCTCCCAATATCCTCCTCTGAATGACATCTGAATCTGTAATGATATCTGATGAATACAGAAGCGCAGTGATCATTTCACTTCCTTGTCATACACGGGTCATTCGGAAGTAAGGCCCGTATTCACGTCGCTCCCCTAACTGTTAAGGGACCCCTAACTCAAGAAAGTTAGGGATCCCCATGATGTTTCGTATTCACGTTCCTCCCCTAGCTAAGGGATCCTTAAACCCAACCCTAGCGGAAGAAGGTAGGGGAGCTTCCATTTTTCACTTTTAGAGTTCAATGTTGTAGCTCCTGCAGTACCTCATCAAGAGGTCCTGGTATTTCGTTACTGATGACAGTGTATATTTGTGTAAAGTCACCCCAAGAATCCGTTTTACCTTTCTCTAAGGTGATCCAGTTGAAGGATGATGTCAAATGAAATCCGCTGCTGCCATGTAAAAGCCACCCCAAAAAGGATATCCTCTACTTTACATTTACTAAATCTCTGTTCTGACTATCTATTACCACGAAATTTGCACTAAGCATAGGCTACTATGTATTCAAGAGATTTGTGGAATTTCATTAAAATTTATTGCAGCAAGACATCAAGAGGTCCTGGTATTTCGTTACTGATGACAGTGTCTATGGGTGTAAATTCACCCCATGAATCCGTTTTACCTTTCTCTAAGGTGATCCAGTTGAAGGATGATGTCAAATGAAATCCGCTGCTTCTATGTAAAAGCCACCCCAAAAAGGATATCCCCTACTCTACATTTACTAAATCTCTTTTCTGACTCTATCTATTACCACTAAATTTGCCCTAAGCATAGGCTAATATGTATTCAAGAGATTTGTGGAATTGCATTAAAATTTATTGCAGCAAGGCAAAGCTACTAGCCATATTTAAAAGAAGTTGCAAACCATTGCAGTCGACAGTAGGGCGTGCTGGTAGTTTAGTAGAGGAGATGTCTTCGTTTTGCTGTGTGCATGCCATCCAGGTCGGGTCAAAAATGTAATGCATTAAAATTAAATTTTTAATGGCCTTTGGCTGTGTATAATTTTGATAATGCTATTCTAAAATAACAGATCAATGGTTAGTAAAACAGAGCTTGCAATAAGGCCCATCCCACACAGCACAGGTATATCCCAAAGATATCCCAGAGATATCCCCTTGGGACAAGTGCGATGTCCCAGAGACAAGG
>CAJPEV010006083.1:0-11637 GCA_905338385.1 Darwinula stevensoni
CCCCCCCCCCCCCCCCCCCCCCCCGCTGCGAATTTTCGCTCTCGCTCCGATGCGAACCAGGGCCGCGAAATGTAGGCGATTTTTGGTTGCGGCGATTACGATATATTGGTCGTCACGTTCTCGGTTTCGAATTCAATCGCAGGTTCCAACCGTAGGCCTGTGCGTGTGAGAAAACGCGACACGCGCTCACGATCGTTGGCTCGGCCGCGAATGCCTATGCGCGGGCGAAGAATGCCGTGTCGTCGGCCGTGACGTGTGGCCCAGAAAATTGCTCCTTCGAACGCGGGGCCAAACGAAGGGGGAGAGACGCAGATCGGTCGCGAACGGAAGCGAGACACACCACATCCGAAATAGATTCAGCACGCCAAGAACCAGAGAAGATGAAGAGATTTTTCCAAATAAAAAAAAAAAAACATGGACTATTTCGTCCTCGCACCGAGGATACGTGAACTCCATGGCCTTCTCTGTGCGCTTCATCTCTCCATCGGCAGCTTTGTCTCTGGCTGAACGTCATTCCAGGGGAGGGATTCATTACACTTCAGGAACGAGGAGCTCTAGCTCTCCCGTGGAAGTCGCGCGTGGTGGTGGGGCGGGGCCATCGTCACTGCCGATCCGGGGCCCTGCACTCACTCCTCGATTTAAAAAAAATACCATGCACACGCCTTTGTGCGACAGTGTGCATGCCCGACCGGCGACCGAGCGGTGCCATTCCTTTAAGTGCGACGCACTCCACAAGTCCACGCACTTTTCCGCTGCCCACCTCCCGAAATACGAGCGGATCAACCACATAAAACGGGCTCTCCAGACGGTGTTCGAAGGGATACGAGCGAGACGGCGCTGGTCCCACGAACGGTTTTCTTCAATTCGGCGCCTGGTGATTTTGGTTTATGTAAGGAACAGGGAAAGTGCCTTCGCCCATGGGCGCGCCGGCGAGAGGGGCCCCTCCCCCTGCTCCGCGCGACCGCCCGGGTGTCCCACATAAAATCTGCTCAATTGGGGGAGGGGGGGGAGGGGGGGCGGGGGAGAGGACGTCGATCAAGACCTGGGCCTGGCTCAGGAATTTCCCAGACCTTGGCTGGGGCGAGCCGAAATGCCTAAGATGAAAAGAGGGCACGGCCCGAGTAGACGCGCGTATTTTTTTTCACAGGAATTTCCCGAGAATATATTCCTGTCAAAACAAGGCCCAAATTAACTCCGCATCGGCACGATCTTTGTAAAGCCCATTGACAGAATCTGCAAAGATCCTCTTCCCTTGTTCCTACAATTGAGATTCAGGAGACTTTTGAATCAGCAAGAAATAAAAAAACAGCAACAGCTGCAAAACCATCATCCTCCGACAATAATATCGACTCCTACACTTTCCTTCAAGAAAAACATGTTCCTGTATGCCCAATTCACGAACTTGTGAAGTTGTGAAGGGTGCAATCCTCTTGCGTAGCCTCCGAACGTCAGCTGCATCTCGTCATAATTTCCAATTTTTTCAGTGAGTGTCGTTTAATTACGTGGAGGTAAAATCGTACTTAGCGCGTAGGAATCGTCACAAATAATGGATTTTGCGATGGTCATTGTATATTTGAGAGCAGAGTAGACTATTTTGGCAACCATGCATTTCCAATGATCTGGAACTTTCTGGCACGTTCCAAATAAAAAGGTAAACAATGCATACATTGAAACAATATGTATTTAATTCAGTAAAATGAAAACCTATACAATTTCATTGACCCGTTGAAATTTTCTTGTATGCTCTTGGCATACTCTTCCGTCGGAGGGCAGAGAAAAACCACTGAATCAGCCGCCGAGAGAGCTGCAAAATAAATGCAAGGATTTCAAAATAAAATCACCATAGGTGGTTGCAAATTTCGTTAGTTTCCGGCCCCTGCCCATCATTTCTATTCATTTTCAATTGGAAAAGGTGAAGAGAGAGAGAGTCTTACGTAGAGAGGCCGGAGCCACCTGACTTGCAAATAGGACTCTCGCCGAGCCCGTTGTGAAATCTTCGCCTGCCTTCTGCCTCTCCCGGCGACGAAGGAGTCCCGTGATGGCGATCGCTCGTCCAACCTCCATTTTTAGGCATGCATAACATGTCAAAAAATTAGCAAATCTAGGATCCTTCGTTATGACGATGGTCTTTCTGTTTGCTGCATCGTTAAGAAAGGTTAAAAGGACGAGAAATGCATTATTTCATCTTAATATTTCAGCAGTAAATTGAAAGGAATCCTAAGAGCATGTATAGTACATCGGGGATGAGTTAAAAGTTGACTGGGGTTCAAACTAAATTTAAAGCGGAGTCATGTCGCCATTTAAAATCCAACAATGATGACTGGATCAATAGGTAAGCCAATGCAGTATTTGGATGGGAGTACCTTGTTGACGTATCAAACGAAGGAGAGAAGGGTCTAATTATCTACAGGAATATGGACTAGGCGACTTACGATGTTTTTGGAGTTGACGGGTGAGGGCGTGAATGTTTGTCAGTCTGTCCATCGTTGAGAGAAGGCTGGTTGAAAGAGGTTGAAAAACCTACGACACCGAGTATGGGTTAAGCGACCGATTTTATAGGCTGCGGTTCACGTGGTCTTCACCTTCATTTTTGCTCATTCACCGGACATGGCTCCGTGTGACTTTTTCCTTTTCCCAAAGTTGAAAATGCCATCGAAGGGGAAGCGGTTTGAAGACACAGAGGAGATAAAACCTAATGCGACGATGCAGCTGTTGGGTATTCCACAGAGCGAATTCCAAAAGTGTTTTGAACAATGGAAGGACCGCTGGAACAAGTGTGTGGTGTCAGAAGAGGCCTAATTTGAAGGGGATTAAGACCGCAACACCGTAGTTAAGAGAGTTTTTTTTCCCGGCCATTGGTCGGATACTTTTTGATCAAACCTCGTATTATTTGTTGTTTTCATTTTGCAAGATCCCGGCTCCCAAAAAGTACACTTGCATTTTTTTTTTCCATCTACCAATGCGACTGCGATACGGGAAAACAATCCAACCCTTGGAAAAACTAACTTTGGCCGACCTCCCCGCGTTGTTCGTGCAATACTGCAGATATGCATTTAGAGCCATTGAAGCAAACGAGAATGTTAGGGTGATGAGTTTCTTCGTGAAAGCCCGTGTGAACGCATTAGGCGACGAGCCGAAGAATCGCCCCATATTTCCTCATGGACCTTTGAAATCCCTGGATTCACGTCACCAGGTGGGAGGCACTGCAGCGAGCAATGCCACCACTCCCTTTCGAGAACCACGGCAACTCTCGTTTCCAAGTTCATCCGGAAGATGGCGAGACGAGAGCTAATATTTGATTGATAATGAAAATTGCCTCCCCTCCCTTTCTCGTGGCCGATCCGCAAATTTAATTTTTAAAATGCACATCCTCAGATGGTCAGAAAGATTTCTGTCAAACCCCCAAGCTCATATCTCTAAGCGTTCGGCCTGTATAATTGTCACACACACAGACAAACAAACAAATGAATTGTTGCTTGGCCCAGCTGGCGGTCAGGTTGGTACACGCTATATGTTTAACCTCCGGACCTCTGTTGCTTCGCAACCAAGGTCCTCCAGTTTGAATATTCATGATATTCGCCAGGAGAACCAGCTGCAATTTTGCTTAGGAGTTCTGAAACTCGCCAGGGGAGAAAATCGTCAGGCAACTTTTCTCCTCACTGTAAAAAAAAATCCGATTTTTCTTCGTAAAAATTTCCGACGAAGGACCTGTAAACCCGAATTTCGCCTCATGGTTGGAACATATTTCCTGCATTTCTTCGGTAAGCCCACATCGTCTTCTTTTTCGGAATTTCGCCCTTCCTTTTTCGCAAAATATTACGTCTAAGGGACCTATATGTGAATTCCGACGTTCGAGCGAACGACCCTTTTCCTCGTTCACGTCAGAAAAGCCTGTTTCGAATATTCGCCGAAATATCCTTCTTGATCTTTCGGACTTTTCGGTATTGCCACCTCGAGGAAGCCATTCGATACCTTTAGTTTCCAGCCCGAACGATAGATGACTCCCGCTAGCCTCCGACTTCCTCATGAGTATGACACCGTGATGCTTCGAAAACGTAGTGTGTTCATTCCCGAGAAGAAATGTATTTTTATATGTATTTCCCTGTCGGATACAGGGGAGATGAAGAGCATCGCAGCTTCTTCTTCCCGTTGGGGGGTGAACTGCTCTTTTACGATAGACGCCCTGCTTCACCGTCAGCATCTACATTTCCTGGCTGATGGCGGCCCGCATCTTCCTGGACCGATAATCAAAACATGAAAGATGCAAGCAAGACTTGGTTGTTCTCCTCTAATACTCTCCCTTTGAGAAGAGAAAAGGGCGGAAATGGAGCGCGATATTTTCGACAGTGGTTATAAGGAGATATTGACTCATCGCGTTTTGCGAATAGAACGTCCAGCTTCTCCATGATAGGGATGCACCGAATACTCATAGATTGATAAGGGGAGGTTGCTTAATGATAATGAAATCCTTTAATTATGCAGTACTTCGAATGGAAAGGAACTGTTTTTTTATAATGAAGGGAAACCCGAACGAAACGAATATTACTTCCGTGGACGGGAACCAGATTCCGGTGATGGATTGAAATTTTCCGAAAAGTGAGAGGAAAGTTCCATTACTCGCTTCAGTCGGAGAGATCGATTTCGAGGTTTTTTCGGAACGGTATGCTTACTTTAAAAATAGGAGACGCGGTTTCCGCTATGAGCCGGAATCCGCTTCTCCGCGCGTTAGATGGAAACCCTGCGTCCGATGCCTTAGTCGGACTTATTTTTTTTTTTACAGTGCAGGCTGGACGCGCCTCTTCTCCCACTCATGTATGCCTTTCAATATCCACTCTAACTTTGCGAGATTTCGATACGATGTAAACTGTCAACACGAAACGATTTCTCGCTCACCGAATGATCTAAACACACCTTTCGCGATTTGTGGTCCCATGAGCACTATATTAAATTCCTGTTATTGTTCGACTGCTCCTATTTTGCACCTTTTTAATTCTTGATCATAACGAACGAGAATTCCTTGTGGTATTATTGGGAGCACAGGAACGAGGCCTTGTCGCCCGATGAGTCGCACTTCTTCAAGTCTCCGACCCAGTCTTGCATTTTTAAGAGCATCCGAATCTAGAACAAACACTGGGCCTCATCTCCATGACGGTAACAACGATGACGCCTCTCGAATCGCGTGAGGTCTGCCCCGTCCAGTCGATTCGTGTTCAACACGTCTCTGGCGTGAAAATTAACTCTAATATAGCAGAAGATAATATAATATATAATAAAAATGAGAATTTTTTCTTTACTCAGCTTTCCATCAGGTACTTCTTTGCCAAGTTTAAACTTTCCAGCGCCCTCGGTTTTTCTGGATCAGAAAAATCGGGAAGAGACGCTTTTTGCAAAATACGTGCCCTCGGGCGTTTTAACCGAAAAGTACCATTTTCACCGAAATCAATCCTCAGTGAACTACGAGGTGCGTTCAAGTTCTAAGGTCTCCTAATTTTTTTCTGGGGACCGGGTGCAGAAAGAAACATGCGTTTGAGCTTAAAATACGCGGGTTCTCTTTGTTTATGCATGAACAAGATGGCAGCAACGTACAGCGCACAGGGTTCTTGTAGCTGCCGCACGAGTGAGAAGCGTTTTCAATACTTAAAATGGCGACGTTCAGTGTAGAAGAACAGCGTGTAATCATCCGTTTTCTCCACTTGCGGGGCGTAACACCCATTGAAATTCATCATCAATTGAGTGAGACATGCTTTGATGGTGTTATAGATGTGAAAAATGTGCGTTCGTGGGTGCGACAGTTCAAAGAAGGCCGAACGTCTTATGACAACGAATCGAAGCAGCCGCGGCCACGAACCAGCCGGACCGACAACATGCTTGCGCGAGTGGAGCAAATTGTTATGGAGGACCGCCGATTAGGTGTGAGAGATATCGCCTCCAAAGCGGGCATTTCCATGGGATCTGCGCACACCGTCCTGCATGAAGACCTGAAAATGCGGAAAGTGTCTTCACGGTGGGTGCCCCGAATGCTGACCGACGAACACAAGGCTGNGAAATATTACCCGAAATTCACATTTCTCTGCTATCGTTAAAGAAAACAACTAAAACATGTCCTTTCAATATTGCATGTAGGGCAATAATTTGTGATTGACCATTCAGTAGATATTGAAGAGACGCTTGAGGTTCTAGGCATTAAAAATCCTTTCCTGCTTCACCGTTCAATACATCGCTCAAATTGCAGGTTCAAAGAAAAACTGAGCACGATCGTCTATATGTTAGATATCAGCCGTAGGAGGGAATTGTTGGAGAGATGAAGAGCGTCCGCGCATGGGAGACTCTCGCCCGTACCTCCTGCATGGAAACTAATTATGATCTTAAATTTGTCAGGATAGAAAAGGATTTGGGAAGGCTGGCACATTCTGGGATCCCTGGGTAGTGGAACTCGTGATGGAGGTCGATATGGAACACGTTTGGAAGGCAGATGTATATCTCGCAAGGAAAAGGGGAGAGACAATATCGTGTCCTTGAGATCGGGAGGGGGTGGGGGGAATGGGTGTGTCGGGGGAGTGGCAAGGAGGAATGGAGGAGGAATGGTTTAAAAGCGCTTGGGATTGCGATAAGTCTTCGTAGAACTTCCTCGAGTGTCCTCCTCTGTCGTCCGGCTTTGGGTGAGTTCTTCTTGCATTGTTTTGCTGTGTAACGGTGGAAGTGCGTGTTGAGGAATTATATGGTTTTTCTTCTTTTAGGTGATGAACTGCTCGTTTGAAGAAATGAAGCGATGGCTCCATTGCCATTTATGCGTCGCACACGTACTATCAATACTAATGAGAGAGGAGAAGCCTTCCCATACCGACTCATTGTGCGGAACGAGGCTATAGGCCTCAACCCTGCCTCTAGAATATTGCGATTATGTCAGTCCCTGGAATCTTCATTTCTTTAACATGAATGATCTACAGGGTGATTCAAAAGTCCCTATTCACGTGGCTAGGGTTAGAAGACATAATGTGGCCTATTAGTAGGATGGAAGGTTACACGTGCTGGAATAGTCTGGTGTAGAAAACTGGGGAAAAAATTGAAATTCATTCAGCAGTAAATTTAATCGTATCTGCAAATGTATTTTATTCAGGAGCCAGACTTCCACCAAAACACCCTTTTATGAGAAATATGGTGAATGCCGGAATTATTTTCCATGAAGTTACCTTGGAAATTGAGCCATATATCTCTATCGTTCGAGCCTGAGTTCTCTGGAGACTCCTTGGATTGTTCGAATCTTGAATGATGGATTTGTTCAAGAACTTGAATATCTTCCGCTCTGGTTCATGTGGAAAAAGTTAATTGTGAAAGATCATGACATTGTCGAAAGTACTGGGGACGAATCCCAGCTGTATGGCATGTGCGCGCACACATGACAGACGCGTGCGCTCAGCGCGATCGCGTGTGCTCTCCCCATAGGGTCTTCTGCTTGCCTCTGGTGCACGTCTCCCTCTCTCGGTTGAGTATTTTTTTTCCGGCCGTTGGGACTGTCGGATCTATTCTGGAAAACGTAATACCCCAGGGGATGGGAAAAAGCTTGATGACATAAAGGGGACGGAAAGAAAATGGAGGAGGGGGGGGGGAAATCCAATCCAGGTCCTACAGGTTGCCGGTCGAGTGAGCTACCACTACACTACTACTACGGGAGAAAAGGGATTCTACGGACAACTCCCGCTTTCTTCTTATCGGGGTCCGATACAGACTTTTCCGCAGATACGTGTTAAACGTCCCCGCGTATTACTGTACACTTGGAGTCCTCCTTCATTTCTGGAGGAAGGATGGCTTCGCGGGTATGAGATCTCCGCCAGTATACTTATCGGGATCCCGACTCCTTTATCGATCGAAACCCCATCCTCTTATTCCTCATAAGGAGAGTGACACCCGAGGGTGGAAACGTCGGGATCCCACATGTCCCACACAGGAGCGCTTAATCTCGGATCGGGAAGACGACGTCGGGTGCGTCGTAACCATCCCGTTTCTCTATCTCCAATTTCTCGACTGGGCCTGAAGTTCCAGGCCTGCCTTTGCTGAGATTGCTGGGCCTACGAAGGTGATACGTTACGCCGCCCTTGCATCATCACTGTCGTCCTATGTTTCACCCGGTGTGAGACATGAAGTCCAACAAATTCAACGAATGAACGAGTTCGTTTGACGAAGTGAACGTTCAGAGTCAAACATACGATAAAGAAGACGAAGGGCGACCATTTTGAGCATGGTAAAAGTGCTGGCGGGTCTCGGCAGGGCATGCTTCTCTGCTCAGTAGGGCTGCTCCAATGATCCCTTGGTACCTGCTCCTTCACTCCGCCTATGCGCACCGCAGTCCTGCTTTAAACAATGAATCACTTCGCATGTGAATCGCAGCATATTAGAAACCTAGTCTCAATCGCTCTTTTTTGTCCTTAGCCTAAACTGAAGTATTAGACCCATATTCATGGTAAAAATAAGTCTTGGAACGACACGATAGGGCACTCTGGTTCCTCTGAGAACCTATTGTGCCTGCTGTGTTGGGGCTGTTTTCCTAAGAGCTAGTATTGATATTTAGAAGAGAGTTGGGTTGAAAACTTGGCGGAAAACCAAGAGTGAATGGTGGCTAGGGGCCATGAGCCTAACATGGCTTTAAATTGCAGGACGCATGCCTATACTGTTCCTATGGGTAAGCCATCTCCATTTTTTTCTTAGCTCAATAGCTCTCGCATGGGCATAATAAGAGGTACATGCAGCGTGGCATGAGGCCATTAACGTTCGAAAACGTGCGCGGCAGGTTGCGATGTGAGTTGCGCGAGGCCGCCAGTAAAAGCCCACATACCACATTGTCCTACAAGGCGACGTTTTAAGGTAACACTTTCGACCATTGGGTGACGCTTCGTCTTTGCTCGGCGTCGGTTCCCCGTCCTTCGCACAGACGATTAACAAAGCGCAGGGGCAGACCGAGAAATTAGGTGCTTTTGCTGCGTCCTGTCTTCTCACATGGCCAGCCATGGTGAACGGGGGGGGGGGGGGTCGCCTCCCATGGCCGCATTTGCTCATCATGCGCCTTTAAATAATTCCGTGCTTTTGCACGGGCATACATACTAGTATGCACACTCTTAGAAGGGTGAGCGATTTCCAAGAAATGGAGCGAAACTGGAGTTAGCGATTTTACTCCCTAAAAACGAGGAATATTGTGCAATCGATAACTACTCCTTTATTGAAGCAGAATCCGTAACTTTTCCAAGAGCGCAAAACGAGGGAGGGAGAGTACTTTTCAAACTAGTAGAACAAGTTAGTGGTTGTTCTCATTAAAGAGATGTGAGCGGCATTATTTCCTTGTTTTGTTCCTTGCTAGTGACAGTATTAGAAGGATCGACGGTTAGTAGTGCGCTAAAATCCGTAGTACCAGGGTACTCCACTCTGAGAAACAGCCGCAGGAACATGACGAGAAAGTGGAAAGAAAAGTCTTGAAAGGCGATGGATTCATCCCCGCCTTTCTCCATCTACATCTCAAGGTCAAACGGATGGAAGGAATAAAGCGCCTCGATCCTTCATACAAGGGAGAGCAACCTGCTTGTGAGGCCCTCAAGGTCAACAAAAGGAACCAGGAAGCTCGTCGAGCACGATCCTCCCGTCCTCACGAAAGCGGCACGTGCGCGTGAAGGTACCAAGGTCAAGGAGCTTCACCTGCACGGGGGAATGTACCGACTCGGGCCGTTGGCAATCGCGTTGTGCTCCAGAAGTTCATTGAACCATACCGTAAGTGGAAAAATCTCATTGGAATCATAAAATGCCAGTAAATTTTTTTTCATCTACCCGAGGACGCTCGTTACTCGTTTCTTATTCCTTGTCCACTCCATCGCAAGTCTCCTTCCCATATATCCTTCTACTTCCCTTCCATATATGTGTATTGAAAAGCATCCCATCGTGTTATATACCAAAATGAGAGTAGTTCCCTCGACTTTTTCAACACTTCGCGTAGGCGAGATCGTAGACTAGACAGGTCTGCTCACGCGCAGCCCCAATACGTCGTCCCCTGCTGACGTCACGTGGTTCAAACGGCACACGGGAGTCCTCCAGGTGCCCCTTAGCTTTTTTAATTCTTCACATTTCCTGTATCTCTTTTACGAGGCTTTACGCGTTTCTTCTTGTCATCGACGCAAAATGTGATGTTGCGAGCTGCAAAAACCATAATGATGTCACAAAGAGGATTCAATATTTCTCAAAAGATGGAGAAGCCGAAAGTAAGTGGGTACATCTCTGCCACCGTGCGGCGAAAGTCAATCCGGAAAATGCCAGAATGTGTTCTCAATTTCAACTTGAAGATCATGAGCGTCAAAGACTTGTGAAATGCTACAGTATTCTCCCATTGATCGTAGTGTCCCGATCTTCAAGATACAAGAGAGTCATTTTCCGAGAGAAGCTGGATAGACGCCGTTTCACGAGGGAGTTTAACGAAGCCGAATGTGGAATTTTTAAATCAGTTTTTCTTCATAGAACGAATGTTCATCGAATTTTACGGGTGTGATGACACATTGATTACAGGGAAGAAGGCTGTCGTAAAAGAATTAATTGATCTCACGAAGAAAGAAGTGTCAGCTCCGCTTCCGGTTATGCACGCCTTTGTGCGATGCAGCACTTTCTTCCAAATTCGGCGACTGAACGGTGAGAGAGCACAGGGACACACCCAAAAGTCAGTGAAGATGAGTCGAAGAAAGGACAGATGGGAAGAAAATATACTATGAGAATAATCAAATTTCCTTTCGAATACGCCGTCTCTCCATACAGTCTGATTTGAATTACTTCACTCTGGCAAATATTGAACCATAATAAATGCATGATAAAATGTAGCTATTGCTCGGAGCGCGGAGAAGCTGAAAGGGATGAGAAAAAAAGTTTTATTCCGTGATCTCTATAATGCGGTAGCAGACGACGCTGCGCACTCTTGAACCACGTGACGTCATGCGCAGAGGGCTCAAAACTCGCTCCGCTGTCGAGCAGACCTGTCTAGTCTACGATCTCGTCGCGTAGCAGCCTTTTTCGAGACGAGTCTCCAAGACAAGCACGTACAGACGGCACACGTGTCTCTTTTGACGATAAGACAAGGTACTGCTTAGGTACCGTGAAGGCCACGAATGCGAAAGAGAGTCGTCTACATTTCTTCTTCTCAAGGTCTCATGGAAGCGGACCGGATCCACGAGTCTCCCCTCGTAGGAAAAGAGCAGCAAGGATTTGCTTCGCTTTCCGTATAGCAACATGCAAGACAACTGAATCCGCAGCGAAGCGGTTCTCCTCGACCCGATCGATGCCTTCAAATCTTGCCAACATTTTCGAGAGGATCGACGAAGCACGGCAGGAATTCCCCGCGCTCAAACTGGGGGTCTCGACGGTGGTCGAGAACCAAATTACGTGGGATACCATTGGGGAATGGGACAAGGGAGTCGAGATGACTCGAATTCGAAGCCGGAATCGGAATCTCGAAATACACGGAACTAGCGATTCTACCTTGCTATTGTGGGCGCGGCCGCCGAATGGTATTACGTGTTCTCCGTGTACGAAAAAGGGCTGCTACGCGAAGTGTTGAAAAAGTCGAGGGAACTACTCTCATTTTGGTATATAACACGATGGGATGCTTTTCAATAC
>CAJPEV010006084.1:0-11636 GCA_905338385.1 Darwinula stevensoni
GGCGGGGGGGGGGGGGGGGGGGGGGGGAGATGGCGATGGAAGCCTTCCAGGAACCAAAATCGCCCCTTTCTGCGTATCGGTTAAGTAGAACTCGCTCGTGTAAACAGGAGTGTGGGTAATCCCAGGGCATCGCTGCGCATCTCCCGATGGAAACCGGCCCACAAGGGGGGGAGAGCGAGAGAAAGGAACATCAACAAATGCGTCAGGGAACGGCCATGAACGTCACGAAATGAATGGGTCGTGAAAAAAGTTCATTTTTTCCAGCCCGCCTGGGATCCTGCCAGCAATCCCCCTTCTCGCATGGGGAGGAGAAATGGGCCTCCTCGAAGGGAAGTAAGCCTCAACGAGATGACACACTCGAGATTGGATTCGTTTCGCAACGGGAGGTTATGAGGATGGGACTCTCTCGGCTCGATCGGATAGGAAACCAGCACGAAATTGGATCAACTACGGCTGAGACTCACCGACGGTCCAGCTCGATCGACTCCAGGGTCCCGGGAGAGAAAACGGTCGACGGTCCGAGAGGAAGGAGGTACGTACCTGGTGATACCCCATTGTCGACTGGGGTGGATCGGGGTGGCGGCGTGGCTGGCTCGTTGGGAGGAACTCGTCCTCCCGCCGCTAGATGTCACCGTCGTCTCGGCGAGGCTCCGACGCTGTTGGGGGAGCCCGCGGGTCCGACGCTGGGGGCACCGAGACGCCTCGTCCGGGCTCATATAAGGCTTGCGGGGGTCACATGGGGGTGACGAGGCTGGACTGGGCGCTGGGGGGGTCCGAGTTGCGTGGGGTTGCCATGCCGGGTGAGGGGCCTGCGCCTCACAGACTGATTTCTGAGTCGATCTTCTCACTTTCGCGCCCGATCTCCAGATCGGCTCACTCGTAACAGGCGGATGTTCGTTTCCGCCCACCGTCTGGAGGAAACCAGCCTGCTGGATTGCAACACAATGACGCATTCAGGGTTCCATGTGTAGTAGTAAGAGCTTCGTAGTGGCTATCGAGCTTAGCCTAGACAATGGGGATCGGTTTTCCGACGAGACAGAACATGGTTTCAGGTGTCTAACGGGAGAAGACAGAAGTACGGATGTAACCATGGCCGACAAAGATATCCCTTTTTTTCGGCTTGGCGGCTTCACGGCGCCAAGGCAAACGCTGTCGAATGCGGGGGAAGAGAAACAAAAGAGAAACTTCTGCCAAGACAAGAGACACAACCCATCGCCAGCGTCGTCCTCATTCGCACTTCCTGCCTCCTCGCACGAATCCGCTCGAGACCTCCCTGCCATCTATCGGCCACACACCTCACCACGCAGCGGATGCATCCCAACCTCCCCGCGGCTGTCAGCAGCCCAAGAAGCATCAGATCCATTGAAAGGCTCCGTCCTATCGGCTTGTATCCCAATCCCTTTCATGTCTTCTCTTATCGCGTTCACCCCTGACTGGATTCCGCGATCAATCCCGTCCGATTGGGTACATTCTTTCAGTTTCCGGGCCCGTCTTCCAGCGCCTCATTTTCAAGACCAAATATTTGATTGATTCTCACATATTCACCCATTCATTCTCGATGTAACGTTCCCTTTTCAAATAGTTTGCATCGATTCAGTAGACGATTCACGCATTACGTGAGGTGTCAACCGGGATTATTGAGGATTACCTAACTAAAACCTTTCCAGACAAGAATACTCTTCAAATAGGTATCCGTTTCTCAATAAAAAAAATATATGATGAAAAGGACTACTTTGGTTCAGAGGACTGTTATGCACTAAGCAAATCGAGCGAGTTTCTAATTTAATCTGCCCCAGTGGTTGTTATGGATAGATGCATTGATGCATAGATAAGATCAAAAGGATTTATAATTACTTTTTCCTCTTTCCCTTGCTGAGCCCTTCCCCTTTTTCCTAATGCTTTCTCTTGGTGCTTTTGTGATGGCTTCATATGCATTGACATTTCCACAGAAATCCATTCAATTCCCTCTTGAGACTCCACTCAAGGCCACTTCCTTCCTTTCTTCTCCATCTAGAATGAGAACCCGAACCTCAATCGAATGGAATAAAAAACCAGACTCTTCGGAGTTATTCAAATGGCAACCAGCAGAGTGATTGTGAGATGAACTTGAGACTGGCTGCACTTCCACTTATGCTGAGGGGTGCAGAGTGCGAAGCAAAACCACACCGAGTAGTCACTTGGTGTCTGTTGGCCACGGCACCGAGCAAGAGAATGACGTGCAAGCACACCTATCACCACCCTTTCGAGAAGTCAGTGTGTTTGTATTCCTCTTCCAGTCCGCCAGTTCCTCAGAAAGCAAATCATGCAAAGCGAGGGGAAGGGACCCGAGTGCCTCATCCATATGAAACGGATGGTCGAATCTGGGACCGGAAAGGTCAGAGATAGAACCGTCGATGCAGATAAATGTCCGTACGATACCGGTCCGAGAACCCGTCGACGGGCCGTCGATCATCGTGGATGCTAGTGTCACAATTCCCTGGCACTTCTTGTAAACTAATTATAAAAGACAAACAGATATCCATCCTGACATTTGTCATCAACCCCTCATCCTAAGTGGATGCTTAAACAATTTTTTTTTCTAGTCACACAACTTTAATTTTAGTCCTTTGTGATGAGAGATAAAATAACATCCCTCAATACTATAATCAATGATAATTAGAAAACTAATTAGGTTAATGTTGATCAAGGTCAACAGTGACAACAAAAACACTTTATGCAGAAAAGTATGTCTAGAAGACATTTAAAAAAAACCTGTTGATTTTTCTCAACCCAGAATAAATTAGCTAAGAATTCAAACAAAAACCACTCAAAACCTCTTTGCTAGTCAACTTCTGCTTGTAATATGGTCAGCTCTTGTTGCTAGGTCATACACCAAATATACTTCTCTTGTGCATTAATAATGACTTATACCAGGAACTTATGAGATGGTCTATCTATGAGGGAGACCAGAACACAAAGAAGATAAAAACGATTTCAAGGAGCGACAACTAGATAAGAACAAGGCAGAAAATGACTTCCGGGAATGGTGACAGGATAGGGAAGTGATAAAAATGATCCTTGGTTCTGACAGCGAGACGTGACAGGATAAACAGGAAAAACTGATGGGAAGTACACTAAACCTTGGCCCACCCACATGGACTCTTATTTTGGAAGCCATTGGGTGAGTTCAAAAATGGTGTTAGTGTGTAGCCTGCTGTGTTGATGCGACACAATGACTGTTTCATGTTGGGGAAACACCAAGAAAAGTGTGAAATGGCATCTCAATCCCAGTTAAGTGTTGATGTGAACTGAGTTCCCTATACTTCATCACTGGATCTTATATACAAGTTCATAACTTATGTTTGTGTAAAGGCGTAATCTTCTCAGCAAGAAACAATCCCTGAAAATTTACATTTGGTCAGATAAGGAATGATTCAGGAGCTGAGTTCAAAGTTGAAATGAGAAATTTGGTACCACTTAGACCTTTATCTATACAATTCAGTTGATGCCTTCTCTAGCACAATAGACTATTTTGGTCTAATGCAAGTGCAGGCCTACAATAATGTGCTTTCAGGCTTCACAAGCTAAAGAACAAGACTCAAATGAATTTGCCCCTAGCTGATCAAGCCGAAGACTATACTTGCAAGAAAGGTCTTGGAACTTGGAAGGCCCTGGCTGTAACAACAGGGATGTTGCCCTAATGAACTGAAGAAGAGGGTGCCAATATATAAACCACATCATAAAATGGTCATATTCAGCAGGAAAAATATGACAAATCAGGAAACGTGCTAATTAGAAAGAATAACCTCTCAACCTTGCTTGAAGTACAAGACTAATGCATTGATATCCCCATTGAATTTTTTATGTTAGGCTAATTCTACTACTTTCAGTTTTACCATAGAATGAAGACCGATCATTTCTTGCTAGGAATCCAAAAAATCGCCAATAACGAAGTTTCATACTAGAGGCATGGGTGTCATGACATTAACAAAAAAAAATCAATCCTGGCAGCCATGGCCTTAGAAGAAATTGAGAGTAGGAGATCCAATTTTCCGCTTTTACTGCATTTTATATGAAGGTATAATGCTCAACTTAATTATTTTATGAGGATATCATTGTCCGGCCATGTCACAGAAACATAATGCGACGAGTAAATCGGATTGACAGCAAAAGCTACAGACCAAATCACCTCAGGCTAGGCTCGAGATGGTGTTCGGGGAAAAACTGACATGCGAGACAAAACAAAACTCGATGCGACGTGCACAATCTATAATTTTAGGCGAAACCCGGCGCAACACGTGATAGGAGTAAGGATAGGCCTATCGCACAAACGCTCATAACCTAGGTTAGGATAATGTCACTCAAACCACGTTGACACCGATATCGAGTCTCCCGTAAGCCTATCCACCTCCGCCGCTACCGATACTCCTTAACGCACATCTCGCCCATCTTGCCCATCGACGCCTGACTCCTACAGGCGAATTAGGGCGCAGCCATGATTGTTTGACCATTTGTGGATTAGAGCACTGCGCGGGACGGGAAATCCCAGGACGGGGCTTCCTCTAGGAACTAAACGGAAAGAAGAACTTCGAAGGTAGAATGACTTATGCCTTCTTCTCACAACCGTCTTTGCTTTGTGGTCTGCCGTTGCTGCCCTGTCTCGTCTTTCGACGCGTCGGGATTTATTGTCCCGTCGAGTGCTCTATAATTAATAATTTATTCTGTTTTATTATGGGCAACGCAGAAAGATCCACTTACTGTCCTTTACGCATGGGAAAAGAAGTACCAAACACTCCAGCCAAAGCAGAAAAGCAAGCCAGAACATGCTTATAAAGGAAATGATGGGAGAGTCTGGGGATCGTAACAAGAAAGTCTAATACAGCGTACCGCATGTAACATTTTTCGTGGGGCCCACGTTGGCCCAATGTGGTCCTCCAACGTCAGCATACGTTGGTCCAACGTTGGCAGGAAGTTGAGCCGCACCATTTAACCCACTCACTCAAGTAGCTGGTTTCTGCTCTAAATTGGCCGTCATCGTTTCGTACCACATACATTCATTATCTAGTGGAGGTATTCCCATTTTGTAGTACGGAACCTGTACTATGTACTAAAACCTACCGTGGACGTGTACATATGCCCAAGATAGGCAGGAGACAGAGGACAGTACCCAGTAAAAAAATTTAAAACACATAACGCTGAATCAACATTGAATAAACGTTCGGAACGTTGATACAACGTTAATCCAACGTGGCCTTGTTTGCCGGGTCCAGACATGGATCAATCCCCGACTGTATTCATTACGGTACTTAGAGTGGACCATCTCGCACGGTTCTATGAAGTGTCCAACGTGATCAGTCTTTTATTTCCTCCTGCCATTCAAAAGAGTTCTCATCGGGAACATGAGCTTGTTTACGGCCGGAGCTCCGTGAATCTCGAATAAGCGGATAACAAATGACATGTCCGCGTTTATCGATTCCAATGAGACTAGGCGAGACATATGGCGAAGTACCAAACAGTCCTGCGAAGTACTAAATAATCCAGGGAAGGAGGGAAGGGAAATTCTGCGTAGCGTGCGAATTGCCACATTGGGCCAACATCAGCGCTGATTTCATCGTCCTCGCCCACGTGAATTCCTTTTTTCCGCTGCATTCCGAATGAATTAAAACGAAGAAAAATAATTGACGCGAAAATCTGGATTTTCAACAGTGCAATTCGGACAAATTAGGCAAAAAAAAAACAGAAACCAGAGGCGAAGAAACAGTACTGACTTATGAAAGTAATAGCGGTTTTGAATGGAAGCGACGGGTGAATTTTAAATCTCAAGAAATATTTAACAGATTCGACAGCAAGATTCGTCACGAACGGCATCATTTTTCACTGCGAAACGTGGCATACAATTTTCGACCGACAAGACGAACTTTTTTTTTTTTGCTTTGCAAGATCATCGCCAGATAATCTCCAGATAATCGCGTCGATCGAGTGTTCCAAATTCTGCGAAGCGTTTCTCTCGGAAGATATCATCGTTTAACCTCTAATAACAAAATGCGAAACAATAATTGCTTGAGATGATTTAATAAACTAAAGAAGTTGATTTGATTTCAAACGCCGAGATTCCACAGGGAAAAAAAAAACCTAGCAAGACTGAAGAAATCTTCTCGGAAATCGATCGTGAATCATCGAGTAATGCTTACTGAATCGTAAATAACGATCACGCGACGGCCTGCGCGTTTGTACCGAGACGCCAAAATGTTTATGTCTCAGGGGAATCCCCTTCCGAAGCCAGCGGCTTTGAAAAAAAAAAAAAGGCTCGAAGAGTAGGCGTAGAAGCCTTTCGCTTTCGATTGATATTCCAGGGATTCGATAAAGGCATCGGACTTAGCCAGAGCGAAAAACCGGCGAGCAAAGACCAACTTTCAAGAAATTCGTTCGCGAGAGATTTTAAGAGAAGCGAAAGGCGAAAATTTCCGATTGTTTCGTGGGCTAAAAATAATTAATTAAGCAGAAAAATTAAGAGCCTTCAAGCCCTTTCCCTCTTCACACCAACCGCATGGCACAGCATAGAACGATATAACATAAAACAAGGCTTTGGCGAGGAGTTGAGCTGGATTGAAAGAAACCCATGCTCGGCCAATCGGAGCAGAGATGTGTCGTCGAACTCATCGTGGCGGGTTTGCATCGAGGAATATAATTCGAGTCCAAAGGCGATTTCAATAGCAGGCCATTAACATCCGTAGTGGGGAATAAGAAGATTCTACTATGCAGGGTCTACTCGGACTTCGGCTCTGCTCACTGCCGAGAAGCCTACCTTTTGTGCCGAATCGATGGCGAGAACCGCCTAGCGCGACGCCTGTGTCAACGAGAACCTTTTGGTGCTGTGCTATCTGATGTCAGTCATGCAATGCGATGTGGTTGGTGCGAACGTAGGGTTATCGAAGATAGGCTCTTCGATAACCCTACGTTCGCACCAACCACCACCAACCACCAACATTGGTGCTTGCCCATGTTTCAAGGTCAAAAATGTTTGCTAAGAATAAACCTTTAATATCATTGGCCTGAGGCTCACCTCATTAATTCCGTGTGCGCCGCGAACTGCTCCACCCTGCACAAAATCGTCCCGAATACTGCGGCGAGCGCCATCGCGCGATCGGGACGCGAACTTGGGGAATCGCGCATGCGCAGAGCTTCTGCCGCCGTGATTGCCTGCAGGGGTTTGCCGGTCTAAGGGTGAAGGAGGTTCAGTCAGCTGCTGGCAGCCGAGGTGTGTGGTTCCGAGCTGGGTGCCTTCGCGTGCCTGTTAAGTAGGGCTTCCAGGCGGACCAAGTTTGTCGTGTTCTAATTTCAGATTTAAATGTTTAATGAGAGCCTTGAACGAGCTTAAAGCCGGTCGGCTTAAAAAGGCCCCGCCCGGTGCATCAATTATTCAAAGAACCTGAAACATGCAGGGCCGATTGGGGACATCCATGGGGTGTCTCAAAAGTCTGGCCTCGTGCTCGTCGGCTCAACGCGACGACAAGCGTGCCAGCTGATGGCTTTCATGTTTTCTTCTGCTTTTCTTTTTCGGCTTGCCTGTTCGTTTATTCAGCATTAAATTTATTCAGCAGTTTTGGATCGGCTGGGGCTTTCATGGAAAAAGTTCGGCTTCGCCACTCCCTTCATGCCCACGCAATAAAAAAAATCAAAATCGATTCGTCTTTATTTATTCATCTGGGTTTTCTCGCGAATGAAAATTATTCAAGTTTTCCACACGGGACCAGACTTTTGGCACACCCTGGGGACGGACCCTTAAGCCCACACCGGGTTTTTCCATCACTTTGCACACAGACAAGTGACCGTCCGGACGAAATTTGATGTCGTGAAGGAAGTCTGTCGAATTTCGGCCTCCAAATCGAATTCGCACGACCTGAGAGACAATTTATAACTCCCAAATGCAGACCCTAAATTGAAAACAGAGTTAATGGTTCAATGAGACGCAGTCGATTCAGGTACACCAATTATGAAAAGTCCTGCCCATAACTGTGGGACAGCAGAAATCCATAACCTAGAAAATAAAGCAAAGGGAAACATAGTAAAATTAGTTTATATAAAATGAAAGCAAGCGCATACCAGGTAAAAACAACCGCACCGGGTGTCCCAAAAAAGGGAAGCCTCTCTCTCTATGCGTAATTACAACGTGGTGGCAGACATTGAACAGCACAGCAGAGAATGAAATATATTTTATTGTCTCAAAACAGAAATTGAACATGTTCTCCATTCCACATTGGAATCCCAAGAGCTGAAAGTTGCTGCTTGCTTCCAAGAACTGAATTTTCATAACAAGCCACTTTTTGCTGCGAAACCGCCCATAAGACGGAATGAAGAGGCAAAGTGCAAAGAGACTCCAAATGCACTCCCCCCTTCCCAAAATGGAAAGGGGTCAATCCCAAGCGCCCAAATTGACGGAGAAACAGAAAGTATGTTCATTTTCTGAAGTAAAACTGAGGGCGGCATCCATTTTTGCTTCGGATATGCAGTCACGTTCTGGCGCCCCTGATGAATTCGCGCCCTGTGCCCCCTTAACACTGTGCGGGGGCACATGTGGCGCGTGGCAAAGGCCGGCCCTGTGAACAGGGCATAGGCGCCGAACCCAGGGGGGCAAAGGAGCACGTGCCCCCCCCAACCATATTATTGAGGGGGCAACGCCCCCGCAAGAATAGCCAAATTTAAACAAAAGTATGGCACATGGAAAATTGAAAACAAAATGCTGCTTCACGAAAGAAATGAAAAATATGATTTTCCTTTCGTTTAGAGCTCCAACTGGGGAAGATCCCTGTGTCACCCCATAAGGGTATGGAGTGGAAGGGCCATGGTCAGCCCGCCCCCCGCTCTGCTACCATAATAATACTGAACTACCCCAATGGATCCTGGAATAATTCCGTGAATGTTATTTCAGGAGCATTAGGAACTTGCCTCCTCAATATTTTTTAGAAGTAGGCGCCTATGGAACAGGGACAGCCTGGTTCTCGCAAATGTCGGGCAAATAACCTTGCAAGAAAATAGTAGACGGAGCTGATTATTTCGTTTGGGTGCGTCGGGAGAAATCCACCGGAATGAAACCGGAGTCTTCAATATAAGAAAACAGCAATTGCCAATTCTTGGCATGTCGCCTTCTCTTGTCCTCTGTTCGACTCTGCTCTTTTTTTTTTTCTTCATTTCATTTCTTTTTTTTTTTTACGTGGACTGGGACGGACTTACAGACAAGTGCTACAAGCGGCCGAACACACAGTGAAAGGGTTATCCTCGTCCGACACAGATTACTCTTCCCATTCTGAAGGATTCGCTTCATCGGATGACGCAAAACCACCGGAAGATGTCACTACCTGCACGCTACGACTCCCACGCCCGAATCCAACTTTAAACCTCTCTCGCGATGGAGCTCAGTCGACTACGCTCGAGTCCGAGGGAGAGCAGGTAACACCACGGTAATGCCAAAGTAATATTGGGCAGATGAAATATTATATTAAGGATTTCATCTGCCCAATATGTTATAAGCCCGATCCTCGCCTTCATCTATTAAATGAAGGCCACGAAAAAAAAAAAACCTCACAATCGACCTGAAAAATGACATTGAAGACCTGAAGGACGATGATGATATGAACGTCAATACACCCCAATAATATAGAATTAAACTCGATCCTGCGCTTGTATATTAATGCTTTTTTTATTATTTATATTTCAGATATTGCCACTGGTATATGCTGAATAAAGATGAATTGAATCGCCAAAGTAATACAAAGGTAATTCCCGAAAGCGGCCGGAAGAACTGTCGCTTGGATTCGTAGCAAATCCATTTAGCCGCGACGACGCCGTCCTCAATTGAATTTAGATAATAAAAAAAAATCCAGATCACAAGGGAATCGTTATCGAGTTTCCCTTCATCGTATAAAAAATAACATTTTCAATGGCTTTACAGCCATGGAACCCAGTCTAGAATTGACTGACGTTTAGTAAAACACAAATGCATTTTCAATGATTCAGTACACAAATGCATTTAGCTGCATATTAAGACACATTTCACCCAATTCACGGATGTAGAACAGATCTCCGTCCCGGAACGACTCCTGTACCCTCTCTCGAGTACCCAGAGAAACTCGAGTACCCTCTCTCGAGTACCCAGGAAAACTCCCGCGTAAAAGGGGGCACGGACTAGCGCAGTTGGCCTCAGACGAGGCGAAGTAATCGGCAATTCCCAAAGCGATCATTCCGGAAAGTGCCTCCGTTCACATATAATGCGCCGAGAAAGCATTTACCGCTCGTGGCATGAGAAAGGCTTTTCCAAACACTGCACGATGCAAGGTCGCTTCTCGGCAGTCACCGTTTTTGTGACGATGCGTTTTGTCACCGCGAAACCGAGTCGACGTGCCGTCGGGCTGCCTGGCCTTGACCTTGCTCTTGCTGGCCGTAAAACTTTTGACCTTTACTTTCGTTTATTTGTTTCAGTCGCGCGCGCCTCGAGCGGAAAATCGACGGTATCGACCCGATATTTTCCCAATGTGGAAAGGCGGTGATGAGGGTGAATGAGCCAAATGAGTTAACTAATTTATTTTCTCCAGGAAGAAATGAAAAAATAATAAATAATAAAAAAGCGGGGGAAAAATCAAAAGTATATTTCCACCAAGAAAATCCCGAAAGCGGCAAGGACCACAGGGTGCCCCAAAAGCGCGAATCCCAAAGCGAGCCTTTTTCCCCCGCCCAGCCGGGAAAAAGCAAGGAAATACGAGACTGCAAACGAAGCAGGAGTCCCCGATTTTATCCCGAGAGGATGAAATCGGGAACCATCTGATGGCTCAGCCCCGCCATTTCGGAGACTCCATTTCCCCTATCGCCTTCGCCTCTCCTCTGATGAGAAGGAAATGAACTTGTTTAGGGGGCGTGGCAGGCAAGGAGAATTAATTGACATCATAGCGCTTCGCATAATTAGCATCATTCTGCAGCGGTAGAGAATGTCCTGCGATTTCCCCGTTTTCCAATCTCGGAGACTGAGATTGTAAAACCCGGCCGAGACTTCCAACTTCTTCGACTGTCTCGGGGAAAGAAAAGGGAAAATTCCCCATTTTCCCTTTTCCTCTTTTCCAAGGCGCAATTTCTGCGGGGTGACGTTGCAGATTCCTCGGGGCCATCTATCTCGGAGACTTTGCTGAAATGAGTTTTTTCCTTGCAATATAGGGGCTCGCAGGCCGGCCTTTAAAAAATCCAAACAAATCCCAAGGGCTCGGCGGATGATCCTTTCTAAATCTCCATCAGCCGGATGCCTCATCCGATGACCTTTAAAATTTTGCTCGATTAGCGAAGGTCTACCGAGCAAGGTCGGCTCGAATGCAACGCGTCAGATTACATACACATTTATATATTTAAATTTAAAACATGATTCAAAGACGGGGTAATTAGTCACACTTGCTCGAATCACCGGAAGGCCAATATTGCTCCCTGCCAACGTGACGATATATATGCACATAACTTAAGCCCGGCGAATCCCAACTCTAACAAGTATCAAAGCGTCATCAGACTATTGCCAAACGCCAGGCAGAGGAGAGTTATGATCGAAAGGACACCCAGGCCAAGAATATCGACCCTGTTCGACCTGCTTCGTAAGGGGGTGGGGGGGGGGGGGGGGGGGGGGG
>CAJPEV010006085.1:0-11631 GCA_905338385.1 Darwinula stevensoni
GGTGAAACTGGAGTTAGCTATTTTACTCTCTTATTTTGAGAAAAATCGCTCCCCTTTTTCTAAGAGTGTAGATGTCTCAAAGGAGCTCTCTTCCTTTTAAGATAAAGAAGATGTGGGACTTGTGGGGCTGGGATTCTACTCTTCCCTAATCCCGCGCACTGCTGTAATAAAAAGCTTAACTTCAGCATTTAGTGATTCCCCGAGTCGTACATTGTAATAATAATAAAATATTAATTTCATGTTTTCCATATATATATATACATGCATATATATATTCATGGATTGCATAATAAGAAAGTTGAAGAATGGTAGGAAAACCTGATACTATATCAGGAAAACCAGTACAAAATAGTAATTTTAGAATGCACAGAACAAGGGTTCCATCTAGTGAGGAATCTTGGTACTGCAGCTGCAGGGTGGTCAGCTAAAATTTCATATGGATGATGTGGTGTTAATTTTCATAAACTTGATATCATGTACTAGTACTGCAGCTGCAGGGTGGTCAGCTAAAATTTCATATGGATGATGTGGTGTTAATTTTTCATAAACTTGATATCATGTACTTCACGTCAGATGGAGTGACGTCTAGTTGATGTAAAATACACGTATACTTTGGTGACGCAAATATAGGAAAGTATATTTTACGCAAACGTGATGACATTTTCATGGCAATCGCAAGAAATTCACATTGTTTGCAAAAAGTTGATACCTAGTTTACGTGAACATGCTGCTTGGGATGGAGCCAATCTGGAGCTATCGAAGATGTGATCGCGGGGGTCGGTGGTCATCCGCCATCAGCAGTTGGTTGTTGAAGATTTTTTTTTTTTGGTTAAAAATACAGAGGCGACAATTCCTTCGATAATTCTACATCCGATGAATGCCTCTGCCGCCGCTCCGGATGCCCGGATCAGCCGCTGGGTCCAAGGAAGCCCGATGGAGCGGGCGCCGTTGCTTGCCCTCGTCGCTCGAGATGGCGCTGAACGTGGCGCAGATGGGGTCGAAAATGGTTCGAGGACAGATGCCGCTATTTTGGTAATATGGGTGAAGAATTTAACCAAATTTACAAAATGCAAAACATGAAACTGAGTGCTAAATACCTGTATCCATCATCCCAACCTCCGCTTTCTTTCAATCCAGGAGTTCCGACCTCACGTTAAAATTTAATTGAGAATTTGATGAAACAATTGGAGGCCTCTGTGTCGTGATAACGAACTTCTCATTTGCCGCTTACACGATGCCACTAACCGTCTGGTCACTAGGAAAAAAAAAAAAAACTCGACAAGTCGCCGTCATTTTAAGGAGATGCGTTGCATCTGGCTGGAAGGGGAAGACTCGATTCGTGCTTTTCAGACTACCAGAGGGACCCACTTACCTCAAGATCTCCAATTGGCGAGAACCTGAAGCTGAGCTCAGAGTGTTCCCTTCCCGCCTTCAATTCCTTACCTCTCGAACATCAAGGAGTCTTATACTGGTCAAATGACGTTAGCAGTCACGTTCATAAAAACGATACTCATACGCAGGAAAAGTAATAGAGACACTCCGCCCAATACGACTGCATTCTTTTCACGGGAAAGGCCACCGCCCCTGTGAATCCAATTACCATTTTAGCTTG
This sequence comes from Darwinula stevensoni, assembly GCA_905338385.1. Taxonomy (NCBI): domain Eukaryota; kingdom Metazoa; phylum Arthropoda; class Ostracoda; order Podocopida; family Darwinulidae; genus Darwinula; species Darwinula stevensoni. The sequence continues at coordinate 1,613 of CAJPEV010006085.1, forward strand.
ACACGATCCAAAACGACCTAGTGAAGAACCCCCTTTTCAGTGAAGGCGAGACTCGAGGCATGCATCCATTAAACGCAGTGCCAGAGGTGCCTTGGGCCTTCTTCAGTCCGATCACCTCGTCGAACCGGTCGATCCAGGAATTCCAAAGCCTCACTCAAAGTCGTACTTGGAAAAATGATCGTTGGCCATGTCGGGCATACAATTGAAAAATTCCAGACCCGATAAAGTTGAATTCGCTGAATCGGCGGTTCGGCGCCATCTCGCGTCGGTTGGTTTTCGTTGAGATTGCGCTGATATTTATCCGACATACCGACGGAATGACAACGATGACAAACGAATGTCGACCAATTCCAGTCCCAATCCCAATCCTCAGATGGAAAAGATGGACAGGCTGTGACCATACCGTCCATGCGAGTGAGTCGATTCCCTCTCCATCGTGGTCGGGTTGAGGACACTTCACTTTCGCGATCGTCTGCGTGCGGGTCAGTTCCATCGATTTCCAGAGGCTGAAAGTGGGCTTCGAGAGCCAATTGATCCTGTAATGTGCTCGGTCGTGTAGCTTTGTCCCTTTACGAGATTGCAGATAGGCGATGCCCCTTTAAAGAAGTAATAATCATCATCAGCCTGTGCTTTCCAGGAAAAAGATGCTTCCATTTCCTGCATACGAGAGGGTAGTTCGCTTCACCTTTGCCTAGAAAAATGAGGGCTCGTCCGGGAATTGAACCCGGGACCTCTCGCACCCTAAGCGAGAATCATACCCCTAGACCAACGAGCCAGCCATGGTCGTTTTTATGGAAGTAATTCCATAACGAAAAGTATATATATTTCTAGGGAGGGCATGGGCTCCTCTCGAGCCGGCCGATCGAGGAGCTCCAAAGCCTTCCGTGATGTTGTACGAGGGAGAGGAACTGGTGCCGTTTCAAACATGCCATGGTGTGGTTCTTGAACTATCGAGGATGTCATCGCGGAGTCGGATGTTAGGCTCCATCTGCCGTCGGTTGGTCAAGTCTTTTTTGATTCGTTGAGAGTGCGAGGATTCATTATACGGATTACGGCTAAAAAAAAAAAAAAAATACGAACGGCTTTTAACCTAAATGTCTCCCTTCACAATGGAGTCATTTTCCATTACCCCTGTATGTTTCCAGCTCATTTTCAAATTTTCATTCCAATTTGTTCCACCAAAGCGATGCTATCGGCGATTATTGAAAAGAAGTGTGACATTGAGAATGAAGAGCTCACAGTCCTGAGAAATGAATATGAATATCCTGAGTCTTTTGACGCATTTCATTCGATATTTCCTTTTTGTCTGCGTCAACCTGAGTTTTCCTGGGCCCGTACCAAATGTCCCGGAAACTCATTTCAGAGCTGTTGAGGGTGAAAACGAGGAATCGGCGGTAAGGAGCCATCTCGTTTCGGCTATTGCCACTTCTTCCCCATAAATATTATCTATGATGACTTTTGTAGAAGAAAGGTTGAGAACCTCATGTAAAAACACCATTGAGACAATTACAAAATAAATGGAGGCCGCTGTGTCCGAATAATGGGGTTCGTACCTGCGGCTGCCCATTTAGTAAGTCAAAGGAAGTTCGATGGAAATATCGGTATGCGTGTGAAACAGCTCGGACGACGCCGCATTGACCCATATTTAGCGCCATGATGAAGAGAAATAAATGCCGAATGATCTCAATCCCAATCCAGAATTCAGAAAATATTTACCGACTAACCATCGACCAGTTGCTGGACTGACGAACCGTCACCGTCCCGCGATCGGCTCTCGGAGGGAGATTCCACGCTGCAGACAGCGATGAAAAGGGAATCCTGACGAAGTCCGTCTGAAAATGATTAGCGAGCATTATACGTCGAGTCAAAGCACAAGAAGACATCACTTTCTCCCAAAAAAAGGGTCATAAAAAAAAATTATTATTTTTTTTTTGGAGTAACCATTATATCGTTTTATTTCATCAACTTCAGAGAAATGTTTCATCGCTACTCGGAAGGGGCACTTTTCGGGATTGAACACCTTTTGCCTCAGGTCTTCCATCCCTCCTCACATTCGTTACCACTCCAATACCTCAAGGAGAATCGTAATTGTTGATAATTTGACTGTTAAAACAGCCATTGTTTCTCATATGTCATTCTTCCACAGAAAGGTCTTCAACGAGCCCATGATACCGACCCAGAGTCTGTCCAGTCTGTCTCGACCGGGATTCGGATGAGAACGTTTTACGTCTGACAATGGGATGGAACTAATAGGTTGAGTGCGTATGTTCTTCTTGGAACAAGACAGTGGAGCATCACCGCTGGTCTACCAATTTTGATCACCTGAGCGATGACTTCGCTCATCTCCAAACTGGATCGTGCAGTCTTCCAGATAAGACCATCGCCGATTCCAGCTTGGTTCAGGTCGTTTACCTGCTAACACGAACAGTTTCCATACTATATGGAAAAAGCCTCAAATTTACAGACGGAGCCATCTAAAAAATCCAGCTGGAATTTTTTCCTGGGACCATAAACGAGCTAACTGGTAATGTGCTGGCCCTTTCGTGGCCAGTGCCGGCAAGTGGTGCATGCACCTTGGTGGCCCACAACCCTCTTCCCCGAATGGAGGCAGTGGGCCATTCACCGACTTGCTAATTGAGGAGGAATGGTGAATCTGGACGACGTGGATGATTCCGTGGGTTCACATTCCACGTGGTAGTTTCCAGTTTCGGACCGTAAAGAACCACCTGAGCGTTCACTCGGACGATGATAATAAGAATGAAGTGCCATTTCCTTCTTCTTTCTGTTCCAATGCGACTGCCGGAGTCGAAACTGCAAAAGACGTTTCAGAGTATCACGGCAAGAAGTCTGAGAGAAGCTTCGAGGACGAGTGCATCTTTCGGTCGTGGATTGCACAAAGATGCAAACAGCAGGCGAGATCAACGAAGCACTCCAGACTTGGAGAATTGCCGGTGCAGACTATGCTCCGTGCGTCACGATGACGTCACAATGTGACGGCATCAAGAGTCCAGAAGCGCTCCACGTGGGCGGCGCCGCGTATTCGCGAAGTACTGCTACATTCTAGCGAATTCGCCAATTAGCTGTAGTGATCTTTCCCCCCAAAGCTCATTTGACAGAATTTCCACCGAAATGTCCATTCTTCCTCAGCTTTTGGAGTAGGTTCTAACCCAGGCCGACTTGTTTCGTCTGACAATGCTAAGCTGCGACTTTGTGGTGTTTTTTGGCTTTCGTTTTTTTTTTTTTCACTAAGGCCACTTTGATGCATCATGGTGACAAATTACCTTTGCACATTAACAGAAGGGAAATAAAGGTGTAAGCGAACTGGCATGGATGAGTCATGTGGCCTTTCCTTTTGTGATTTGATATAAATTTGGTCAATAAAGATAAGTAAGAGTTCAATTTTTCAAGACTTAAACTTGAATAGGAATTGAAAATCATATTCCTAGGCTATTTACCAATTGTGGGGTGAAGGTAGAATATATTTTTATACTGTAAGTTTCTTTGTCCTGCTGATTTTAATTTTAATGATGATCAAACACAAATGAAGAAAGTATTTTATCGATTACAACAGTTTAATGTGAGGATAGAAGTTTAGGTAAAGGTCCAGAGTTTGTCACTTCCTTGGAATCAATGTGCAGACCACAACTGCATACAGAACTTTGCCATGGATGTGTGCACTTGTGTCACTAGTAAAATAGGCCCTACTATATTCTCACTTTTACTCCTCATGTTGTGTTTGCTTTTACCTGAGGTCATGTTATGAGCCCGTTTAGGTGTTGTTTTAAATCTCATTCCAAAGCTACCTTCCAAAGTTGTGATGAAAAATAATGTCAATTATGAAATGTGAAAACCTGAAAGGAAATTAAAATAGGAGAAAAGTAACAGAGTGATCAAATAGCCCAAGTTAGAGTGAAGAAGATCCTTTCTTGGTCAATTTATGATTTTGTCCCTCCAAAGGTTTTTCTAGTGGCTTTGAGCCTTCATCTTTTACTGCATCTAGTGTGTTCCCTGGAATCTTCATCCTGAAATATTTGGTTTGATGGTATTCCTTGTCTAATGCACTGTCAGTTCGCTTTTGCCATAGCACATCTACCCTACCTTCACTACATAAAGACTACTTTCTAATGAGGATTGAATCGCTTCAGCATTCAAATCAGTGGTGTATTTTGGCTGATGGGTCGGGGGGCAGGGCAACAGCACGAGGGCACCATACCCTAACCTAGTGATATCAGGTGGGGAAATTACATTACCTCCAAGGGGGTGCCAGGGGGGCAGCTGCCCCTCCTGCCCCCCTGTAAAATATGCCACTGATTCAAATCCATCAATTAAAGGGATGTGGGCTTAGCCATATCTATAACTGCCTCAGTGTTTTTTACGAGTCAGACATTTTTGAATTGACTTAGTTACATGTGCATGATGAACATCCTCTACGTGAGTGTCCGAGTCAAGTAAAGAAATTGCAACTAAAATGAAGAACACTATGCTAATTACCACTGCTTACCCATGCATCTGGAAGTTGGTCTCTCACATGCACCATACTACTGACTGTTTGACATAATGGTGAAAGATACATACAAAGTATATAGAAATTCAGTGACAAATTTTAAATTTTATTTCTGTATCCTATCAGACTGGATTACCTTAGACAATTCACATCCTTTGATGCAGGCACCATTAGGGTCTCATATGGTGAAGCTACTTTTGATAGAAAAGCACATTCCAGTTTCAGCATTGATGCAAACAAAGTGTTTCCAAGTTAATGGATAGGTGGGTGCAGAGTCATCAACTGACCAACATGTCCTGACTTGACAAACATGACTTCCTTGATGAGGTTTTTATATGAAAGAGAAAATGTGTCATCAGTGATAAAAAACTTTGAAAGTACTTGAGGCCACCATTCAATGGGAAGTTGATGCCGTTCTATGTTAGAGACTCCATATGCCATGCAATGAATTCATGCTCAAGATTTAAAAGTGCATTAGGAAAGAGGGGTGCCATATTGAATATTGTTGAGTGGTGAACCCATTATTTCAATGCATTTTTGAATTAAGTGTTTAATGAATTACTCCCCTATGAGTATTTCATTTCTGATGTGGAGCAAATCTGGTATATGCTATACTTCTTGAGGTATTTAAAAGGAAAAATAGTCAGTGATTTATCTCATACTCTGTATTTCTGGTTGACCTAGATGGCCTAATGTGAAAGATCTTACAATTTCTTCTCTATTAGGCGTTCCAATCCTACAGGTGTTCCTGAAATGCTACTTCAGTGTTGGAAAATGGAAAAGGAGCAGGGAGGAAAAGGTGAACATGGTTTTCATTTTGAAATTGAAATGGACATCATTTCCAAGTATTCAAGTTATCCTTTTTCTCTTTCATTATTGAGCAGCTGAATAAAAATGAAAAAAGGACTTGTAACAATCATTTCCATCAGGCAATGAAACTGTTGTTGATTGTTGGAATTGCATCAGAGAGGTCCTAATCAGTGCACATGCTGTCCCACCTCCCATTGGCAGGCATGGTCAGATATTCAAGAATGATGAGAGCTGCTTTGAGAGTGGGATGTATTCATTGGGTCTCACCTATACAAAGTATGAAAAAATTTCAAAATGAATTTTGAGAGTCCCATTTTCTTCTTCTTAGTGGCTGGAGGAAGGAGAATATTGGAGAGATGTTGGACCAGTCCGAAAACTCCACCAGCTCACCAAACTTTTGGAACCAGGTTGGAAGAATGTGGTTATTACATATGGTGTGATGCCTTGAATGTGTTCAATGCAATACTGATCTTGCCAGATATAAGAGGTAGGCCTATCTCATATCTGTCATCATGTGCCACATCTCCTCCAGAAGTGCCTTTCATTTAGATGAGTAGGGTGCCTGTAGAGATTTTGGCAGGAATGACTATGTTCATCAAACTGTAAACCACGCTCAGAACATCTGGTGATGGAAGAGTTTTGTTGCTCTCTTCTTCTGGTGTTTTCTGCAATGATGTGTTGGTCTCATGATATGAGATCAAATGCACAAGCCAATTCTTAGTGCATGGAAGTGCAGTGGTACGCTCTGAGCCGAGGATTCTTAAACTTTTCTGCTCCATGTAGTTCTTTCCTTTCCAAGTTCCTCCTTATACTGGATGAGTCTTGTTACTAGGCACTTTCTCAGTTACTTTCTCAGTATTACTGCTGGGGACAAGATTTCTCTTTACCAGAAAGAGATTGTCCAAGCTTTAAAAAACAGATAGATGATGAGTGTAGGATTAAAACAGAATTAAACCGAGAAATTATCCTTTAAGCTATACTCTGTAAAAAAAATATTTGGTTTCAGAACCCTATGAGAACACGTCAGAGAATGCCTAGGAACATTTCATTTACTGTTGAAAAGTGTCCTCATGCATTCTCTGCTGTGTTCTCAGATGTTCATACTAGGAAATCTTTTTACAGTGAGCTGTGAAATGTCTTGTCATCTGAAATCCAGAAGTTCTGAGAGTTTCCTCCCTGGGAGAAAACTCTTAGAACTGTGGATTTTAAAAAACAGATTCATGAGGTCTCTGGGAGGTTGTATGTTTCTGCATTCCTTGTGAATAGTTTGAATTTCATCTCCTTTTTTTATGGAAGTGTTTGAACCTCATTGAACTGAGGTGAAGATGTATTCACAATTGTTGGAGGCACACAAGTTGGTTCTCTCTAGGTAGTTAAGGGTCTTTTGAGAGGGTGTAGCAGCATGACCATAATCACTGCCTTGTGGCATCCTTTTCTAGATCCAGCTCCTGAAGTTCCTCATGGATTTCATTTCATTGAAGGTGGAAACTATCTATCACATTGAATCCCTGGAAGCATTAGCTCCAGGGTTGGTTTAAGGAAAGAGGCAAAGGGGGCTATTGCCCTAAGTCCCACTCTTCCAGGGGGGACCCTAAAGGAAATTGTAAATATTTGTGTAAAGTAGTGGAGGGGGGATTGCCTCAGAAATCCACTTGCCCCAGGCCTCACAACTTCTTAATCCAGCCCTGATTAGCTCTGTAGGATGTACTCTTGGAAGTTCACCATAGGAGGTGACCTTAAGTCTCTGATATTCAGGATGCTCTGAGTCTGAAGAATGAGGCTGCTGCCTTGCAGTTCTGAGATGGTGTGTGTTATCTTTTGTAGACTCCCTTATACATTGTCCATCCCTTGTGAGGAATGTTGTCTCATGGAGCATGCCCTTTTCAAAGGATGATGCCATGAGTGGGTTTAACTTTCCTCAATGCTGATTATTCTTCTGCTGTAGTGTTCTAGCTCTTTACAGATATTCATTTCTTTGACAAATGGAGTATCCCAAGAAGGTAGTGGCACTATCAAAAGTTTGACTAATGTGGGTTGTGCATTGTCTGTATGGAACATGATGTCATGGAAGAGTGTGCATGGGAACTGTTGAATTGCAGAATAATGGCTGGTTTGCCTGATGCTGATGAGGTACCTGCTTTGTTGGTCTCTCCATGCAACAGAGAGTCTATGAGAAGAGTAATACTGGGTGGGCCAAAAAGAAAATAATTTTCAACAATACACTGTACTGCACTCACTACATGTATTTTAAAGCGTTTTGTGACATTTGAAAGAGGAATGACTAAGTATTAAAATGGTATACTTACCTTTCAAATAACTTCAATAGATTCAGAAATACTGAAGCTCATATGAACTGCAAACAAAAACTGCTTTTTTTTTGTAGCAATGAAAATGGACAGGTGGTGGCTGAAGGTCACATATTGTCTGCATCCAAGTGCACAGTCAACACAGGTTTTGCATGTTGTTCTTGTGAATTCTTTAATTTCTAAAACTGTTGAAGATACGTGAAATGTAAGTTCACCATTTCATAGGTTATTCTTTCAAATGCCACAAACCACATTAAAGTACATGCTGAGAGTGAAGTATCATGTATTGTAGAAAACTGTCCAGTTTTATTTGTCCCACTCTGTATCTTGATCCTATAACATGGTTGGCCTGACCTTCTCTGCCGATGGCTGCGTGGAAAAGTTGTGGTGTGGGTGGTGAACTATCTGTATGTTTTAATTGCTTGACTTTCTGCATTGATTCTGGATGTAAGATGCACACCCACATTCTATACATCATGTTGATCCAGTCAAAAAATCTGCCCCATAGGCAATGAAATGTGTGAACATGACTTCAGCAACATTGCACTTCTGTCTGTGTGTGCTATTCAAAAGTCATAATCTGCTTACTAGTGAAGTCTACCTCTATATAGATTTTGTTCAATGTTGTTATTGTTATTGTGGTTATTGTGATTGTTCTGGACCATGTTGACCTTGCAAATGTTGTCTGGTGTTGATGGACATGCATGACTTGCCTGGACAGTGTAGAGTTGACACTTGATATAACAAACCTCTAAATAGCTAATTTGCTTTCTCATTAATTTTTTTAGTTTCAATTGTTTACCCATTCAAAGGCATGTGAAGAAGTTTTCATGAATATGCAACTGCATCTTTTTTTTTTGGCAATAAAATATATTTTATGTAAGTGAAAATTTTTTCAGCAAAATGTGGAGGATTCCCACCCACTAATTTCCCATATAATGAAAGTATTTAGCCTTCTTCTGAAAGTATTCTTCATATCTTTTTCCCCTTTACCTTCAGGTCATTTGCCACAATTTAACATAGCGTTTTGAATTGATTGTATGACTAACCTACATAGATTTGTCAGGTGCAAGAGAGGAAAAGCTTGTCCCATTGGCACTACAAGAAGTGTTAGAAGGGGCTAGTGAGTGGCAATGTTGGTAGCTATTGATAGTTTTGCTCCCATGCCATGGATTCGAAATTGACCAAGTCAGGTATTTATTTCTGAGTGTAAAGGCCCAGTATATTTGGGAAGAGAGACTCTCTTTCATGCAGCACTCTCAATTGTAGATATGGGGATTTCAAAAGGACTTTAATATGTCATATCACATAGCATCAACAAGCACACCTCAGCAATAATGCCATACAATGAAAACGAGAGACACTTATAAAGTATCTCTGACACGTTCAGGATAATAAAAGAAAAGAAGAAATGTTATGGGATGTTAAAGAGGCTAACTGTGTGAACTGAACTATGGTAGCATATCCCAGAGTAACCATTAAAATTAACTTGAAATTATGTATATTTGTGAGGCTTTTGTGGCTGTTGCCACATTGAATCTTATTTTATCTGCCCTGGACATTGGCTTCAAATTCTAATGGAAAGAAGTTTTTTTTTTCATTACATTCCCATATTGTATACATGCAAGTTTTCCATCAATTTTTCTCTCATGTGATCCCATATCTGTCCTTGGAATGAGAAAATCAACTGAAGGAGCACCAAAATTTGTTGATTCAGACTGCCTCAGTCAATTCTGTGATTTCCTTTTGAATTATGTTCCCATGAGGTGCTATGTTGGACATGCTTAATTAAAACCACTCCATTAAAATTTCATATTCATATTCCACAGCTCTCAGATATCTTCCTGAAGCACAGCTCACACTGAATTCTTGAAGAATATACCATATCCACCATTGATGGTGGAGATGTAGGTGAATCCATGGAATTTTGCTGATACCTCACACCTTGTTCCCCCTCTTTAGATTTATTTCAATAGCAAAGCACTTCCTCTTTTCTTTTGTGCCATTCCACTGACATTGGCTTAATGAACTCTTTAATCAACACACGTAAGACTGCTAACAGGTGGGAATCTCCTGAATGAAGAAAGATTGAGATGCTGCATGAGCCAGTCACGAAGAATATGTCATGTTAAATCAGGTCACTCATTCAGCATAACATTGTTTAACGAGTAGAGAGCAAAGGCTTTAGATGAAGAACTTGAACCCTTTGTTCCCTGGGGAAAAAGAAAAGGGGGAAAATATTTGTTTCATCTTTTTCTCATAACCCCTCAAGCATGGGCGTCCGCTGGTTTATTCCCAGGAGGGGGCAAGGCACAAGAATGGCAGAATAGATGCACACACAAGGGTAAATTATCTTTTGTAAAATGATGATAAAGTACAAGGAATTATACCGGGGTAAT
>CAJPEV010006086.1:0-11631 GCA_905338385.1 Darwinula stevensoni
GCGAAACTGCTTAGCCCAATCTATCACCGTAGAATATGAAGGGGAAGATTCTCCATACACAGCATCCAAACGTTGTTTAATTTCTGCCGGGCTTTTACCTTCTTTTGTAAGAAATTTAATGATCGCACGATACTCAATTTTGAACATTTTCGAATGCAGTGGAACAGCACGTCTTCTCTCGACGCTAGCATCCATACTACTGAGGGTAGAGCTACCAAATTTTAACTGCAGCTTAACAGAACATAGGGTGGAGGGTTGCTGGCGTGGTACCTGTGAATTCATGTTCTAACTTGTTCGGGCCGGAAACTTCTGGACCTTACTACGTATGATCCTTGGTTTCCCTGTGAAACCAGAAGATATATAACAACCCTAGCCATATGTTAGCCATGCCTACACACGTATCCTTGATTTGGGAGCCTGGGATGCACATTTTGCAATGTTGTGCTCCTCCTAGAAAACATGTGTCTGGGACATGTTATGGCAAGTTAGCATGAACCCTGTATACTATACATCTGTCAATTCAAGAAACCTCAAAGTGGTTTTTCCCCTCATTCTTACAGGACATCAACAAGTGGTTGGAAGACACACCTCGTTTGTCTTCAGGCTTCTCCTCAGGTGAAGAAGACTCTCCCATCCACAAAGTGTCAGCTGAGGAATTTGATGAGATTGCAGAGCAGATTGAGAAGGAATATCGAAGAAAGCTGAAGGGTAGATCTGGTTCTGGTAAACAACGGCACTTGAGCCACAGCTCTGACTCAGATGCTGACTATCGATCAAGCTCAACCAAGCGTACATCCAGGTCATCCAAAAGTGAAGATTCCTCTGAAAAGCAATCCAAGGATATCTTGTTGAAAAAGCTAAAGACAAGGCTGAAGTTCAATGACCCAAAATTGGACAGTCTGATATCAAAGGTGAAGGAACTGCGTCAGCTGCGAGCAATGGATCCCGCTGAACGCAATGCAAAATTGAGCATGGGTTCTGTCCTCCACACGGACTTTGCCCGCAAGCATGTCCTTGGTCAGATCACTTCACCTCAAGGGGAAAAACCCAAAGAAACCAAAGTTGAGGTTAAGGAGGTGTTGGTCAAGGAGGAAGTGAAGGCTAAAGTAGAATCTCAGGAGGAGAAGAAAGAGACACCTCCACCAGATGAAAAGAAATCTGGATGGGTAAACAAGGCAACACCAAATTTAAGTGCATGGTTCAAGGCATTTGGAGCCCCAAAGACAAAGCCTCCACCAGTTGCCAGAGTGAAACCAACCACGCCAGTCAAAAGTGCAGCTCCATGGTCATACAGCAGACTTGAGCGGGAGAATGAACGACGTCGACAGGCTGCAGAGAATGCCCAGCCCACCCCTCATCCACCCCCCCCTTCATCAAACCCTGCAGGAAGTCGGCAGAGGAACCTGAGTACTGCCAGCAGCAATGCTTCTGATGCTGCACCTCGATCACCCATAAGTGAGCGCTCACCAGCCTATGCAAGCTCAGAAAGTGAAAAGTCTCCACAGACACCTCAATTTGGAGTGTGGAACACAGAGCAGTCTCCAAGTAATACCACAGAGCGGTCACCTGTGCCAGCTCAGGAACGAGCATATGGCAATGAGCGCAGTCCCAAAGTCCCTCTTCCAAAAGTGGGCTTCTATCAAGATGCTACTCAGTCACAGAAGACCAGCCCTGCAGAATCTGGGTCAATCCATTCACCCAAGACCCCACAGGAGACATTGGCTGCCATCAGTTCCCGTGGTTATGATCATTACTCTCCCCAGAATCACCCTGTTTCTCCTTCTGCTCCAAATATACCTGGACCTGCCTACACTACCTACCAATCATCAGCTACAAAGCCACTTCCAAATTACCATCAGAGCATTAGTTCTTCATCTCATGTTGTCATCAAACCCACACCACAACAGAATCCAGAAGCAGCGCTTCCAGGGAATCTAGCTAGTCTATCTGACATTGTGTCTCGTCTTCCTGTAGAATCTCAATTGGATGAATCTCAGCAAATCAAGAGTATTCCAATATCCCAGCCAACCCCTTCCTACCCACAGTATGTGGAGCTGGGGAAAACCAAGACCAAAGCTCACCAGCAGGTGCAACAACCAAATCAGGCAACAGTAGCTCCATTCTTCCAGAGCATGAATCCAGCTGCAGCACCATCAGCTCGAACTCCAACAGCCCAGTCTTCTTTAGAACAGATGATGCGTCTCTCTGGTAGTCCCTTTTCTCTTCAGCAGCTCTCTGGTTTGACCACTCCAGCAGACAAGAACCAACAAGAGTCTCTTCTCTTCAACACATTTTTGTCATCTGCTGCCTCATCTGATAACACCACCTCCTCCTCTGGGAATGCCCTTGGAATGCCCTACCACCCCGTTTCAGAAACATTCCGGTCACCAGCAGTAGCTGCTGTCTATCAACAGCCCAATCCTCAGACATCGTTCCCATCTCCATTTGCAGCTCAGATGGGATTCTCATCGACCTCACAACATCCTTTCATGAATCGACAGAGCACGTTCCCATTGGTTGATCCATCCCCAACCATATATCAGCAGTATCTACAGCAGAGGCAGCAGGAAGAACTGCTGGCCCTTAGAGGTGGATCAGCTCATCCTCCACCACCCCATCCATCAATGATGATCCAGCAACCATTCATGCCAACAACATTCCCCCCTGGATTCAACCCAGCTGCAGCTGCCATGCATGGCTTTAGCCAGCACTTTCGTGGAGTCCCTCGCCCAGGATGGCTGTGAGTTCTTGGTTGTCGACAGTACAAAAGTGAGCTCTGTCCCTTATCTCAGACCACTGAGTGGCTGTTCTTTTGATGTTTTTAGTTGATTTTATCCATTTTTTTTCTTTCTGATACTCAGAAATCTTCATGTCATTTGACCATATTAAGCATTTTGTGTGCATTTTTTAATGTTTTACCTTTTTTATGAACATGAATGGAAGTCTAGCTTAATCATTGTGTAGAAAAACACATGGATCTGTGATGTAGGCTTAAGTTTCAGATTAAAATCTTTCTTCATTTTGAAATTTTATCTGATGATCACTGTCTTAAACAAGTATAAAATCTTATTCCAGTGAATACTGAATATCCATGAAGAGAATGAAACTATTACCAAAATCCTCATGGTTTTTTTCTGATGTATGAATAAGAAACCTATTGTTACGTGTCACTTCAACAACTGCATTCCACTGTATCAATGGGACTTCTAGTACTGTTGTGATCTCCCTATGACTTACAAGGATATTCAATTGATTCGGTTTTGGCTCCAACATGTGAAAGGTGATGAATAATGCATTTGAGATTCTCTTGTAGACAATGCAGATTAAGATTTTGAATAATGAAGTTTCCATCATATCCATTGAGGAAAAAAATTAATGTGCTTTGTATTGAACAACTTAGGCGCTGATGCTGATCATGGGTTCATTTCTCATAAAAAAATGTTTGGACAAGTAGTTTTATGTTGAGAACTTAACTAAAAATCAATCTGCTTCGGGGATATGCCAAGTGGTGATATGGAGGGACAATTTCCTGAAGCTTAATGTTGAAAAAAATTTTCAAGACATATCCAGCTTGCAACTGAGGCTTTGTCTTTGTGACTTGGTCTTCCTCTGTAATTTTCCTATGATACATGATACTTCTGTACATTATAGGGTCTGAGACAAATAATGACAATGGGAATCGAGAATGAACATTGAAAGCTACTGATTCCCTGCCATGAAAGGCAATCAACATGGTGCATCAGGACCATTATGTCTGGCTCTGCTAGTCAGGTTGGCATCTTATAAATGGGGGTTCCAGTAGCACTGGATGGATCACACACTCCCATAAACTAGTGAAAAATACCTCGATCAGTCGAGGAAACAGAGGGGATGAAGGCCATAAACGAGTCTCAATTTTGGAGTTCCCAGACTGCGCAGATGCCATTAGCGTCCCTTGCCTAGGAGGAATGTGCATGAATGATAAGGGCAGGGGGACCAAAGCATATGTTTAAGTGGGAGATAATCGGGGTCCCACACAGTATAAGAGAGATGATGGGTGGAGGGATGCAAATGCTTTTCTAATGATAGGGACTGGGGAATCCTGGATTGCTCTGAATCGGCACTGATCACAGCGTTCCCTCCTTCACTGATTACAGGCAAGAGTCCCCCAGGTTTCCCATCAACCGCCATCTTTCTTTCTCTCTATTTTTTTTCTTTCTTTCTCTCTCTCATGATGATGAGTTCATCGTTTTTTGTCTCACAATTATGATGGCCCCCTCTCTGTTCTCTCCATCTGCTTGTCACAATCTCTCAAGACATTCTGAAAATTGACTTCATTTCTGGCATAAATAGGGACAGTTGTTGGTATCACAACTAGGTCATGAAAGAAGTAAAGGAATCAAATTTTTTTAGATGAATAAAAGGTCATTGTCAGTCATGATCACACCCAAAGGGATGGTGCTGAATTCTTTGGCTTAGGGATCTCACTCAAAAACACAACTGGGACAGGGATATCACAAGGGCACGAGGAAATACCCTGTAAGACAAGGGTTGTCCATCACAGACTGGATGTCGAAGAGAGGACCCTTTAGTCATCTTTCACTCGATCCCCCCTTGCTTTTCTTGCCCTGGAGTTGCCTCAACTTTTGCAAATTGGTTTTTGTGATGGGATCGTCAGGTTTGAGTCTCAGGGCTGCCAGGTAACTCTCCTCAGCTGCCTCCAGCTTCCCATTCACATGCAGCATTGCACCCAGGTTCAGATGACTTGTTGCTTCCTGCAGGATAACATTCCAAACAGCACGTTGATTATCAATCTAAATGGAATTTCCACTTCACCTCCATAGTGTTGAATACTGTCTGAGAGGTAAATAGATCCCTTCAATTGCATAAATTTTCACATTTTCTTCAAATGCTATTGGAACCTATCCTCTTTAAACTCTATCCCTTTCAACTGGAAGCCTGAAAGCATTATTCATTACACACAGTGACTATTTACCAGCTGTCAAGCATTCTCTGACTGGGATCAGTTCAAGGGAGTGATAGTGTTGATCAGCATGTGACACATGACAGTATATATTGCAATTTTGAGGAAGTTTATGGTAGGTTTACCCTTTGCACCCAGGAACTAACCACATTATTTCATACCTTCCTATTCAAGAAGAGTGTAGGCAATTACTGTAACTTGTTGCTGATGCAGTTATGTTTTATTTCCTTTTCCACAGTCTCCTTGGGCTATTTTTGCCCCTTTCCCAACTTAAGCACTTGGTTGACTTTTGTATGACGTAGGATGTGCTGACAAAGGGTTGACATCGTAGGGGTTGATATTAAAGATGCAATGAAAATATGCTGCTGCAAGCTTAAGTTATAGCACATAGGTTTTCTATCAAAGAGTAAATTGAAATATAATGGGAACTTAAATAATTCATAGGCAGAATATGAAAGCATGCTATGATGGAATTTTATTCTTAGTGAGGCTTGAAGCATGAAACTGCAATTTGCCTGCCGAGTCTCATGGGGCATGGAGGGGAAACTGAAGACAGGCAGGCGACTTACTTGCTTAGCAGTATAAACTGGGTAAGCTTGGTCGAATCGTAAGGGCTTCCAATAAGTGTTATGAACAAAAAGGTGAAGCAGGCACGTAGAAGTTGGGATATTGGGGAAGGCGACGACGATGTAGCATTTATGATTTTGCCTAGCAACTCCGCGTGTCAACGGATCCTTCAGCTACGAAGATTAATAGGGAACTGGTAGCTCTGGCCAGTGACATGGCACTCCGACCCAAGATGAAAGCCGTTCATGCCCATTGCGTCGGGATCCAAGTAGCCTTGATGGTACCGATCAGGGTGTAAAGGCCGATAACTCTACCTTAGCGGGAGGAAATGGGTTTAAGATTCGCGATAAGAAAAATCTTTTTGGGGCATGAATATCATCAAAAATAAACTTCCTTTCTCATGCGTACGTGCCATTTTCACGGCGATCATAACGATATTGAAACAGCTATTGTCACGCGAAGAAACAAAGAAACTGAACGAAAGGACAGGAATCTAAATGGTCGCTTCTTTTTTGAAAGAGCGCCACTAAATCGAAAGAAAAAGATGCTGGTGTAGATTTTGAAGGCTTAGCGCTATTCAATCCCATGAACTGTTGAACAGTATCATTACCCTTAAAGCGGCCTTAAGAATGTCCCTGCTAGTGATACGAGACAAAGGATGAAACAGAAACTTGCCGTGGGTCTGAGCTGAACGGCTTTCCTGTAGAAAGCCTCTGCGTCTTGGTTCCGTCCAGCCTGTCGGAGTGTGTTGGCGGCATTGAAGATGATCTCGTATTCGCTCGGCGCGGATTCCGCCGCCTTCACGTAGTGCCGCGCCGCCTCCTCCGCCCGATCCCTCTCCGACAGGAATTGTCCTGTTCACCATCATCATCAATCGCCATGGTTCTCATTCGATCTTCTCCCATCCCAACCGTAGGGTAAAACCATCTCAGTTCGGACACCATAAAATAAATTGTTATAAAACAAAGCATTTGCGAGGTCACCTTTAGAAACAGCTCTTCCAAGCTGCGAAGAACTGTTTCTGAGGGAGAGCCCATCAATGCTCGGTTTCGTACGATGTACATCATAAGAGTCCGAACTTAGATGGTTTTACCTTATACATAAGAGCAGAGTCCCTACCGTAGTGCTGATGGACGGTAGAGTCCTCCGGGACGAGCTTGAGTGCCCGCTGGAACAATGCATCCGCCTCCTCCACCCGATTCTACATGGATATACCCCGATTTTTTTTTAACGCAAGATAGAAAGGATGGTTTCGCGAGACGGCGGGGAAATTAGTACGAGTTTGGCGAGGAGTTTGCCATAGGTGAGATGTGCGGGGACGTGATCCGGTTTGGCCTTCAAGGCTTCCAAGTACCACTTCTCCGCTTCGTTCAAATCCCCCTTCTTGAAGTGCGCCTCCCCCAGCATGTTATACAGGCTCTGACCAAAACAAAAACACCATCTCTCTATTATTTTTTAGTTCCTCATTTTCACCAGTTATTTTCTTCCTCATCCTGCGTCGGCCTAGTCTTCAGTCGTTCAATTTAATTTGTATTACCATATATACCACACGTTGCGATATTTGAATCGAACGTTCCAATACCTAAAATCCTTATTTAGTCGTTTCGCAGCTAAGCCCGGCTGTATTCCCATCCGACGTATTAATGAAACCGAAAAGCCTTCAGCTAGTGAGGGTTCAGGGATCGGATCTATGAAAGCCGAGCAACTATTGAACAACTTTCAACCCGGTAGGAAAGCATTGTTATTATTATTGAAAAACACTTGGTGAACGAGAAGCATTACAATTAGAACGGACTGTTCGCATTCAGATGCGATTCCGGGGAAGGGGCAATAAGGCGTTCTCGAGGGAGACCACATACAGTCGACTCCGCATATTGGAATACTCACGGGACCAGCGAACTTTATTCTATAATCCTGAGTATTCCAACAACCGAAACTATATGCTGCATCGTACCGTAAATCGGGACTGTGCAATGGTATTCCATCAAGCGATATTCCTTTATGCGGAGTCGATTGTATTTTAAGAGATCGCGAGCACTTATGGAAACCCGATTCATTGAGACGAATTTTTTAGGGAAAGATGGTCCCTTGAAACGTTCCGTCTTCGTTGACGGACTCGTTGAAACGAGAAATCCCGAGTGGTTATCGTTCCGAGCTCATGGACACTCGAGTCCAAAACGTCAATACCCTATTGGGCCTCGTGGCCTTCCAAAAAATCTCATTCCCACTCCGTAAGGCCAGAATCCTGTTTCTCACTCGCGCAAATTAAACATTTTCATCTTAAATCTAATCCAGAAATTCTCCAAAACAGAATCCTGCAACCCTGAGGGCATGTACGTCTAAAGCTACTTTAAGGGCAGTCTAAAAGGTGGGGATTACGAAAAGACGTGCATGAAAAACTTGAATTTAGAAGAATTGGTTTTAGATGTGCAGCAGAGGGAAGGAATAGGCTCATTGTTCCGTCCAAGTGCCGTCGATTCGGCTCGAGAAGCCAACACTGGTTTCATTAGATAAGGAATGAGTTTCTTCTTTCTTTTTGCAAATGCTACAATATATTAGTCATATCTTACATAGAAAGTAGGCGATAAGCGATTTGACTAGCACGATTAGCACTGTTCGAAATCGAGCTTTCAACAGCAGTTCAGGGTAGGGTTGCCACCCGTTCATAATTAGTATGGACAGTACATGTTTCGGATGCAATGTCCATACTGCAAACTGGACCTAATATGGACACTTGTTTTGTCCATATTTTAAACGTAAGATTTTTTATTTTATAAAGCGCAATAGTAGCTCATAGTTATTTTCCGTAAGCCAAAAGCAGTAAGCCACACTCATGATATCGATTGGCGCCTTGGCTTAAGGTGGCTGTGGGTATACTTCGAATATTTGTCCATATTTCGTTAAATTCAAAGGTGGCAACCCCAGTTCCGCGAGAATACCAAACGCGACGAATCGCTCCCCCCCCCCCCCCCCCCCATATTAACCTCTGTATCTGAATTAGTTGTGGAGGTATAAGGTGAACCTCAAGGGGTAATGTATCTCTAATCTACAAGGTTTGTGGTTTCCTATCTCAGGAACTGTAGGGATGGGAGTGGCCACATGAGCCGCGTACAGGCGACCCAGGTTGAACAATGCCGACACCTGGGAACCACGATCGCCGTTGATTGGAGACAGACAGCAACAAGCCTCGCGTTCGCGATTACACGCTTTCTTATCTATTTTCATAATAATGATGTCTGTGTGTGTGTGCGTGCTCGATTGTCTCCGTCCATGGAAATTCTCTCATGACAACTTGGCGCCAGGGACCCGTTTCTCCCCTTCAAGGTTAGAACATCGGTATCCCATTCGAATTATTCTCTTCGACTCCACCTTTAAGGGACCCCTTCTTTCCTTTTACGGGACTCTCTCGAGATAAAGCGGGGTCAGCGGGAAATCGCTCCCGTCCCGTACCGGCTACGACGGGATGAATGAATGAATGTTTGGGCTCGTGTGTTCGTGTCACGCGTGATGGTGTATGATGGATATCGGTGGATCGAGGAGATGGAAAAGGGTCGAAAGATAAAGAAAAAAAAAAAACAGAGACTCTGACCTTGGTGGCTTCATGTGTCCGAGGGTCCTTGAGCCCCGAGACGTCCAGTGTGGAGCAATGGAGATAAACCTCCATCGCCTCCTCTTTTCGATCCAACAGCCCCAACACCAAACCCAAGTTCAAGTGAGCCACTGCGTAAAAAAAAAAAATAATGATCCCATGGATTGATTCGAGTTCGATACAAAAAAAAAATAAACTCGGTGAGAACAATTTTGGCAACTCACTCGCCATTCGGGGTCGAAACTGGATGGCCAATCGGTAGGACTGTATGGCTTCTTCGTATCGTTTCGTCTCTTGATATAATATCCCGCTATGGAGACGCAAGAAACTCATCGCTATCCTTTTTAGGCACAAATTAAAAAATTGTCTACGAGCAAAAAAACTCACAGATTGTAATGAACATCCGCCATGTTGCTTCGATAAGAAAGGGCGAGTTTGTAGGCGCGTTCCGCGTCCTCCTTATTCCCTTGAGCGCTCAGGATGTTGGCCAGATTCCCGTAGGCTGTGGGACCGGATATGTACCAACACCGATATGTACTCCGTGTCAACAATGTTGATGAACCGTCTCGTGTTTGTTTAGTATTCCCTCACGAGAGGAGAAAAGAAAGGACCTACCCTTGGGCGGGTTGACGAGGATGCCGGATCGATAGAGGCTTTCCTCGGAGGCCCAGTCCCGATTCCGCACCAGAGTCCGAACGGAGAAGAGCAGGAGAAGCCCGACGAGGGCGAGATGAAGGATCCGCTTCCCCGGCACGGACTCCGTCTTGGACTGGAGAAGATGGAAGCCCAGAGCGAGGAGGAGGCAATACCCCATAGACGGGATGTAGAGGACCCTCTCCGCCACGACGAATCCCACGTAGAAGAAGAGATTCGAGGCCGGGACGAAGGGGAAGAGGAGCAGGGCCAGGCCCATCACAGATACGTCCAGGGTATCCCAGGGGAATCCATGGGACACCACGAGGGGTGCATGTATCACAGCGGTCGAACCGTTCCGCTCGACCCTTTCGGGTTCCTGTTCCTTCCTCCGTTGGAGGGCGTCGAGGATCCCCCAGCCCCAATAGAGAAGGAGCAGGTAGACGAAGGCGGACAGCCAGGCCCTGACGTCCCAGGGCGAACTCACCGGCGGGATGGCGTCCATGCTCCAGTCGAAGCTCAACACCGCGGGCATGAGAAGAAGAAAGAAGTTGAACACGGGTAAGTAGAAGAAGGTGAGCGTCCGCAAGACGACGCTGTCGGAATCCGCCGCCGGGTTGTCGGCCGGGGAGAACTCCGGGGTCTTGGCGCCCATGATCGAGAGGCGGAGGGCCAGGATCCCTAAGAAACCCACGACTAGTACCATCACGCCCTCGTACTGCACACCTCGACTGCTTCCTGCTCCCCTCTCCTGGAACGATGCCGTTTCGAACTCGTAACGTTCTGGCATTACTGGATCCCAGATTGAAATGTCATAAATATATGATCGAATCTATTTCGATTCCCGCCACTGATCATTCTCTCAAATTCGTAATTTCTGCTTTAAGCCCCCCCCCCATGTAATTTCAGCAGTCTTTTTTCCCTGAATGATACGCTCCGCCCATAATTTTAAAATGACTGCGACTCAGCCTTCCAGACTAGTTACACGAGTACGGTTTAAATTATACTGCCCGATGAATTACCGTGACCCGCGAAGAAGGATTTCATGAAACTTATTACGTGTATCAGAGGCTCGGGAATGACACTCACGAATATGTGACTGGAGAAGAGATCTCGGAGCCTGAGCCTAGAGACGAGGAGCAGATCCGTGACGGCACAGACGCCCAAGACGGTGAGCCCGTGCTCCTTGCTCAACATGGATAGAAAGGCGGATAGGACGGTGAGGGAGAGGAACCACCACCTCTTCAATAACTTAGAGGTCCGGGAAGTATCACACTTGAACTGATCACTGGCATCGAGGTCCAAGTACGCCATGTAGGAGCGAAGAGCGAGAAGGAAGAAGATGGACGCGAGGATGTCCGCCCTCCCGACGATCCCGGCCACGGCCTCCGTGTGGATCGGATGCACGGCGAACGTGAACGTCGCCACGAGGGTGGGCACGGCCCGACGCCGGAACAGTCTGGACGCCAGGTGGCCGAAGAGGGCCGTGGCGAGGAAGTGGAGGAACACGTTCACCACGTGGTAGCCCAGGGGATCCAGTTCCCCGAACAGATGGTTCAGGCGGTAGGTGAGGACGGTGAGGGGACGGTAGCTCTTGTGGGACCCGCTGTGGGTCAGCGGGGTCCCCCAGAAGTCGTTCCAGACCAGGCTCCACCACGGGCTCGTCCATGACACGTCTGGGTTCGTCTTGATCGCCCGGCTGAGACCGAGAAAAGAAAAGGAACAACGTTTCTCGTTGCAACTTAGCTGTTCGATTCTCAAAATATCGACTTCGTTTCGTTCTACATCCGAATACGGGACTCGAATGAGCCCATATTAAAGGTGATTCCAAACCACATTCGATTTCCTGAAAACATAAAATATATAATAGAAGTATCTC
>CAJPEV010006087.1:0-10001 GCA_905338385.1 Darwinula stevensoni
AAAGATATATATAGACGATCGTGACTGACTGACTGACTGACGCTGATTCTAACCATGTTCCAGAAAGGTTAGTCTTGCAGTGTATAGGGTGTACCGAAAGTTTCATACCCACAACAATTAAGATGGATACGCGATTAACAGGACTATATTGATTTAAATATGTCATATACAGTATAGCCAAGAATATTCTACGTGCGAACTCTCACAGCGATTCTTGACTTCCGCGGACATGCAGAAACCCCGGATCAACGTTCCAAACTTCTCAACCAACCGAAGGATGATTCTCGTCACTCCAAGGAGAACCCCCTTTCATGACACGTCCGCTTTTCAGGGTGGAGGCAGACGCAGAAAACTCTGTTGGAACCTGTGCTGAATGTGTTCCAGAGGTTGAGGTTCGGGTAGTTTCTTGATTACTTCTTCTAGACTTGTACTCTACTCTGATGATACAGAACGCGAAGCCATCTGCTTGGCATGCGTCTCTGTTCGGCAACAGCATTGACTTTTCTTTCTCTGAGTAGATCACACCGATGTTCACGTGCTGTTTTAGATCGAAATTTCTCAATAATTTTCATCTCCTTCTCCCCTATGCTCAGAAAAAAAGACAAAGCGAGGAGAAGGTTGAGGAGATCCTAGGACTCTGACTCCCATTATTGGTCTGCCTGTCAAATCGGGACGCGATGGATGGAGAAAGCGGAGCAAAATACAAAAGAAGAGGAGAGGAGAAAATGCAAAAGAAACCCTTAGCCTTTCGTGCATAAATCAATAAAAATGCACTCACAAATGATGAAATACTTCTATCGAGGAGAATACTTCTTCGCGATGAGAAGACTGAGAGAATGTCCAAGATATAGCAAAATTCACTCCAGTTATGAGAGGAAACATCGAATTGAAGACATTTCATGATAGTCTAATGGCAAAAAGATAACAAGTTCATTGTTTTTTTCTCGTCATGACGGAATACTAGGTGATATGAAATCGTATGAAACAATTTTCAGCGTGGATGTCAGATATTAGAAAGCGTTTCATCATTTGTAACCCTCTTTGTATTCAGTAACTAGACAAAGTTTAGAGGTTGTGGCTTTGCTCGTTCTCGCATTTCCTTTTTCCGCTTTTTACACTGAATATTTTTTAAGTGCATTACTCACCAGCATTGAGTAAATATCCGCTCCATCCATCGAAAAACCTATCTAGGAACAAAAGGATAGAAATCAATACTGTTTGAACAATGTTTGTGAAATTCCTTGACGCGAAGGGTCGGGGTCACCATGAAAGAATTGCAATCCACAACTAGAAAAAGACGACGTCCACGAATGTGCGATGCTAGAGGTGTATTAATTAGGAGGAGAAGGAGCGTATGTAGACGGTACGATTCTATATCCTGTAAAGCTATTACAAGCTAGGTATACAATGACTGCGAGTGAGGATTCCGCTCTTTCATTTGCCTTCCACATTTGGAAGGCCCACCGATTGGAGTTTGTCACTCCTGATATAGGGTATCACAGCTGCAGATTTCGTTATCTGGGCCCAGTCGATAGGCAATCTCAGGGGGGATTCGCGGTTCAGGTGCCATCCTGTAATCGACGCAATGCCGTCGATACGATACCTCGTAGACGAAATCGTGAGCCCTACGTCCTTGGTTGCTTCTCGATTCGTCCACGCAATCCAAGCCCTCGCGAGTAGAATCAGCCGGGATCCAAGTCCGGTGCAAGCGAAATTCCGATTCACGAGCGAAACTTCCAAGGACATACAACGTCGAAGAAATATCATTGCTGCATCTTCTCAGGATGAAAGATTGCTCCAGAAATTCTTGAATCGAAACAAAAAAGTTTTGCCGTTTCCAAAACGTGCACCAGAATTGAACCCCAGCAGTTTCTTTTCGTTCGCACATCAAAAGTCGACCTCAGTGGAATCGACGAGACAGCGGGAAGGACTTAAAAAAGGCTTCCAGCAATTGGTTCAAGTTGCAACCCAAAGAACGGAATATGAGAGATGAATGAAATTGCAGGAAAAGTACGTCTTGCTTAAGAAGTAGTGGCGAATGTTGGGCAAACCGAAGTGGCATATACGTGTATCGGCTCTGACTCGAACGTTTAGTATCTCGAATCCCTCACAACTCTACGTGAAGGCAGAGATCAGAGCGACGAATGAAAGAGACTTCCTCTTCACCCTTCCCCCCTTCCCTATCCCCGGGGTCGGAACGAGACCGGGATGAAACTGAAGATCGCGACTTGCCTTGCCGCAGACGAAATCCTTCTCGTGCATGCACCTGCAGATGAAGAGGGGCAAGCCCATTGCCGTGCGTCCTCCCAGAAGGGCCCCATCTGGGACCGACCCCCCGGATGCTGCCACCCAGTCCAGGTATCTCTCGGTGCCATTCGCCAGTACCTGAGGACGTCAGACGGAAAGCAGAGACGACAAAAAATTAACGAGAAATCTCTTCGTTTCGCCGTTGCTACGCCGTTGGAGTTATTCTTAGCATAAGGTCTCTGTCTCCTCGCATCGGAAAGCCCAAGAGGCAATGGCGTATTTTACAGGGGGGCAGGGGGGGCAGCCGCCCCCTCTGACCCTTCAGCCAAAATACGCCACTGCCAAGAGGTTTTCCCAAGAGGGTGCGAAATTGTATTTTCTCGTAAGATGCCATTGTGTGCGATGGTTACTCGTAGTACATGCTATTTTTTACTTGTCTCGTGAATTTCCTCAGGGACCGTTCTGGCCCATGTCATAAAAGTCTCCTTCGGGGAAAGTAGGGAGAGGGAGAGGGAGAGGGAGAGGGAGAGGGCTGGCACGCGTTCGTCAACTAAAACGCTTAAAAACGCCATGCCCGTCACACGACGTGGGGAGTTAACGGCTCGTCCGAGTCGCCAGGACGGAAAACGATTCGACGTCGGTTAAAGATTCCAGTCGTTTCGAGCCGGAACGATGAGGAATCCCTGGTTCGAGGAACGAAATGTTTCAGAATGGAAAGTTTCGCATCCGGCGGAAATTCCGCTGGGTCCATGCATTGCCCAAAAAACAAGGAAATAAATAATATTAATTATTATGGCACTCTCTCCACATCGATCAAAATCAGAGTGAAAAGCGGAAGGAGGGTCTCGCGTGATATCGCTTCAATGCGTCAATGATAATAATAATTATTGCACTATTAAAGAATTCATTGAAATCACCCCGAAATAAGTACTCTTGGTAGTACCTGGGACGACTCTCTCGTTCATTTCTCGCCGGTCGGGTCAAAGAATCGTTCGACTCTCGAAGGACGTCAAAAATTCTTTGCGATCCTCTCCCTCGGATTTCCCTCGGCGCAGGAATGCTCGACGCGGCAGCGACGCGTGCGACATCTGCACGAGGGACGAGTAACTGCCTCTTCCAGCGAATTTTCCTCTAGCCTCTAGCCAAATCGTCTCAGGCTAAATTTGATGCCCAGAGTCGTGGGTTCGATCCTCGCCCACGATCTCGCTTTCCCCCCCTTTTTTTCTTTCACTTCGACGGAGTCTTGATTATCACGTCTCATCTTCGCGATGGAAACAGGAACAAGATAGAAATATGAGATGTACGCGGCGATTTGAGGTCATCCCTCCATTTCTTATCCGTTCGCGCGAGGAAAAAATTCTCTCTGAAAAAGGACTTGTAATTTCTTCCCACCGCTTTCGCTCTCTTGGGTTTCGATACGCTGACACTTTAGGGACAATGGAGGGAAGGACCATAACATTAATGCGTTACCAGTTACGAGCCACTAACAATTTCCTCGAGCGTCGCTCCAATTTTTTCTTTTCCTAGTGAAGATAATACAGGCTATTAGCTTAGCTTGCTTTATTTCCGAAATCGACTTTCGCTCACCACTAGATGGAAAAAGTAAGGGAACCGGAGATAACTCCAGATTTATCTGCAGACGCGAGAGAGCGTAAATGCAAACCCCAGCTCGAGTGGCGCACGTTTCCAGGGAGCTATCAGGCCTGCTGCGCTGCTGCTATCCGCTCGAGTTCCCCGTGAATGAGTCAAGCCGAATGGTCACGTGTGGGGCGGAAGGCACCATGATGACACAACCTTCGTTCCTGTTGTCACGTGACTGTCAGTTTGGCAGTGAGATCGAGGCATGAAAGGTTTGCATCGTACGTTCGATATATTTCATGGCTCTTCACGTTCGTTCTTGCCTAAAATCGCAATTTATTGGCGAATATATTTCCGATTTCGTGCAACTTGGATTCGGCAACCCTGTTGTTCGATTCCATGACGTCACCCACACCGCTCCGCTCATGGCTCCGCAGCTCTCTTGCTCTCTGGTGGCGACAGTACCAAGAGGGACTTGACCTCGGCTTCATACGGATCATACTGCGATTCCGGTGTTTTCTTTCTAACCCTATATGCTTCAGCTTGCTCCGGGAAAAGCCAAACCCGCATCGAAGAGAAAGAGGCCTATCGTAACGAAAGGCCTTTGCCGCTGCTTCTCGGCGTTTCTTGTTCGTGCTCTTGTAATAGTACTCCTTGTTTGATTGCGGCGTAATTACTTACTCAGACGTTTACGTTAAGTCAAACCGTGCATATGAGGCTTAATGGTTGCACTGTGAGGTCTTATTGTGCTCGGGATAAATATATATTGCCTTGACTGAATAGGTTTAGACCCACGCCCTAAATGCATTTGCAAGCATAGGATTTGGTTGGCAATAATTGAAGAATCTAAGTAAAATATTAATTGGCTCATCAATTACATTCCCTTCCTAATTTCCCATCATGCAGCAGGCCTGCTCATGTCTGCCCTGGACCATACCAGACACTAGTGAAGGGGATTATAGTCCATTCCTCTTCTGCAATGCTTCCAAAATTATTTTTTGTGGTTAAATTCAGCTTACAGAATACAAAATTATGTATCCATAGAAGAACCAGAAGAATGGCTCACCATTGTGGAAAAAGTGCTGAATTAAGAAGGCTTTATTTGGTTGCACAACACTTGCTACATCTGTTAAATTTTTAAGGTAATACTGTGACTTGCAAATTATTGGAAAGAAGAGACATGCCCCTTAGGAGGGGTAAATATATACAGTATTGTTCAGAGTTCCTCAGTTCATGGCTTTAGTGTTTCAGCTTGGAGTCAGGAAAGTGAGGAGCAGTTTTTTGCAATTTTTTTTTACAATCTTGTATTTTCTTTGCTGCTTCAGTATGTGGTGATTCAGAAGTTATAAGGAGAGGTGAAAGAATTAAAAGAGGAAGTCTTTTGTCTTTTCCTTATATGCACCATCCTGTTGGTTTTTTTTCTAGGCAACCTTTAACTGAACACAGGCTAGGAAAACCCTTGTGAACCTATGAACAAGGTTTGCGGGAATAGAGACGTGCAGTCGGACGGCTCACTTAGTTCTCCTCCATATTCTTCCTGGAAAATTCCAATTTGTTGCCTCAGATTTGCAGGAAAAAATTGTTTTTCCTACTCTGGCTGAACATGAAACAGAATGTTCCTCATTCGCTTGGTTCTTTTTTTGTTTTTTTCCGCACAAGTCAGACATATTTTGTTTGATTTTAATATTAGTGCATGTGAAACATCCCATGCACAAGTTTCTCAGTCAAGTGGAAGACACTACTAATATTTTTTCAGCTGTCTTTGAATAATTTTAATTTTATATACCTGTATTGCTGCTCATTTAGTATGCCATATGCATCCTTCTAGTACCTTCTACTAAAGGCATCTAGCCCAAAAGCCTGACTGTAACCTGTGTCTTCTTTTGGGCCATTCTGATTACCAAGTATGATTTTATTCCTACCAGCCAATGCTGTTGCCCATCATAACAGAGAAAGAATGGAGAACCATATGAAAATACCAAATTAAGTAGGCCTTATAGGAATCCATTTCCTAATTGTTTTAGGGCTTCATGGTGGCTGTTTCATAATCTTCAGTATATTGACCTGAACTACCTATGATATACTGATGCATCAGGGGTGGGACAATGGCAGGTATGGCAGTGGATTCAGTCATCTTTCTTCTCTGGGTGGCATGTGACAATTGTGATTTGGAATGAAGCTTTCATGTTACTCCAACTGTCAATAGTGACATCAATGTGTCAATGCATCATGGCAGTCTTAATTTTTTTTCCTTCTGTTGCTGAGCCACATTCACATGCTTCTTTTTTTTATATTCTAATTTGGCATGTTCCTTGGGCATCAACATCAGCAACTTGCAAACCTAATAATGACTAATGGTGCCACACTGGCAGCCAATACTGGTGGTTCCTGATGCCCTAATCTCATTCCCTCTCATATTTTTTTAACTTCTTGTTTTCTTTCCTTGTTACTGGCCAGGTCTGACTTTACTTCTTATTTCGATTTTCCATATTGGTTCCCTTTTTTGTATAAATGCGTTTATTTAAGCCTATCATTGTTCTACCATAAGTGATTGCTTTGTGTGCTTTGAGATATGAAATTCAATTTTACTTTTCCAGGATTTCAAAAGGCAGTGGAAGCAGCTTAGCCTAAGTTGGGCCTGAGTTTTAGAGAAGGAAAAGAGAAAGATGATAGATGGTGTGAGTGCTGGGGGGGCCTATGGGGCTGGGAAAGCAGGGCTTCCATTCAACCCTCTGGTCTTCTTACAGAAACCTCAGACGATTGTCAGGATATTGAGCTGGGCAAGTTCACAGTCTCTTATCTGTTTGTCTGTTCCTCTTTCACTGGTGTTTACTCTCCACTCACTCTTTACTTGCCATATTGCAGCTGTTTGCAATCATCGTCTTTGGATGTGTGTCATCTGGAGGCCAAGATGGGGATGAATGTGCTTACAATAAGGATACCAATGCCTGCAACTATGGCATCGGAATTGGTGTGATTGCATTCCTGGCTGCATCTTTATTTCTTGCTGGTGATGCCATGTTTGAGCAGTTTTCCAGCATCAAGACTAGGAGGCACTTTGTCATCATTGACCTCGGTTTCTCTGGTTTGTTTCCTGAATGACTCATTGGGCTTTGTGGTAATCTTTTGGTTGCTGTTTTCACTGGGATGATTCTTTCTTTGTGTGGTAGCTCTCTGGTCTTTTTTGTACTTTGTGGGATTTTGCTACCTGGCCAATGCATGGTCAAAGTCTACTCCAACTCCTGACTTTCCTGGAACTAACAATGTTCAGGCTGCCATTGCATTCTCATTCTTCTCCATTTTCACTTGGGTGAGTTGCTTCTATTTGGCCTATTGCCTGCAAAGTTTTGTTGATGGGCTGCAAGGAGATTAACTGACTTATTTTTCTCTGTCCTTTACTTCTAGGGTGGAAGTACCTTCTTTGCATTCCAGCGATACAAGCAGGGAGCTGACAGCGCATTTGGCACAAACTATGATGGAGAACCGGGGATGATGCCTCCTACCGCTCCCTATGCGTATCCTGGGGCACCTGATCCTGCTGGAGGATACCAAGATCCCCCTTTCTCTGATCAGAATAAAGGTCTTTTCATTGTATCTGGACTTTTGGGCTAGAGAATGCTAAGCCAGAGCTGGCTGTTTCTCTTTACTGTAATTTAATGTTGAGTCAATTTTGTGTCCTTTACGTTCACAGTAGGACTGCTTGATACGTAGGCTCTCACTCGACCATGATTTCCAAGATGCTTGACTGAAAAACCACTTTTTTTTACAGGTTCATCAGGCCTTGGTGGGATGCCAGCATTCCAGCCTCCCAATTACTGATGGAATCATGTCAGTTCTCACCTGGAAAAATGTAGCCTAGATGTACTCCTGGCTTCTACGTCACTATTGAAGAACTTTGTCAGTATTCTAGTTTGTTTCCTCAGCCAATGGTGTCACAGCAAGGGATAATGCTGGTTTTTTAAATTTAAATTCATGAGCTTGTGATTTGCTGTTTTCTTCAATTATATATTCTTAAGCCTGTTCAGGGAAATATGTCATGCATCATGGTAATCACCCATTTTTTGTTTGCAGTTGTGGTTAGGGCAGCATCTGATGAAACACAGAGTGCCACGCAATAATTGTGGTTCTCATTCATATCGCACTGTTTGTTGTTGGAGTGTCTGTTATTTCTTTGTTACCAAATTTTTAATGGAGCTGTTAGCTGTAGGGCAGATTAGGTCTGCCATGTGCCAATTTGTCACCTTGGTCTTAATGACACTGATGAAGGTTGAAAATTGCCTGGTGTGCTCATGTTGCCACCCCCTTGGTTTGTGTGCTGATGAGTGTATGCTTGTATGTTACTCCTGTGTGTATGTTCGTGAGTAGTGTGCATTGGGATCCTCTTCCAAATCCCGTAGCACCATGGAGGGAGCATCATTTCCCTGTAGTCTAATTATTCTAGTTTCAGTGGGCCTGTGGGCATTTATATACCATGTTGATTCCTTCAAGATTCAGTTTCTTTGGAAATGCCCAAAAGTGCTCTGTAACACTCAGTGAGGATGGCAGAAAAAGTAGGAAAGAGATTTTGCAGCATTTGCTATCATTTTCTCTGACTCTGAACTCCTCTCAAAGGTGTTGAATTATTTGGGCCTGACATCATGAGTAGAATCAGCTGTTCCAAATCACCTGTCTTTGGAACAGAAGGCAATGAACAAAATTTGGTTTCTAGAACGGTTACAAGTTCAACTCAATGTCTGGACAGAATGAAACTTTTGTTGCAATCATTCCAAAGGCTTGGTATTTGCCACATTTGGCATATTACAGTATATATCAAATAACATACTTCATAGCTCAATTATGGTAATAGCTCTGCTTAGGTACTCCTCAGAGTAGAGACATGATGGTGCATTGTAGATGCAATAACCTTCCTCCGTGTTGTATCATAGCATATTCGACCATTGTGCACAGCGTACAGTGTCGTGTTTGGTGTCGCACCGATCTTCGCTCATCGGAAGCCAAAAAAAAGTCTGTCTAGTCACTAGTGTCAGTGAGGATCACACGTTGCACATTCCCTTGCAATAAGCAAGCAAAGTTTGCTGTTTTAGCATCTGAGTCGATTGCAGTTGAGTTCATTGTGATACGTGCTGGACCGAGACGGAACGGGGCGGTCGGTCCGCATCATACATGTGATGAGTTCTTCCTAGCCGTGGTCTCAGTCGTTGGGGTGTCTCGGCTCGATCTCCGTCTCGTGTAGGGCATGCCGGTTTCTGTTTACTTCCTTCGAAAAATGGATTATGGCTGTGAGCCACCACTGATCACTTGTCTTTTGTTTTATTGAGAGTCATAAATATGAGAATAAATGTCTGTTTTATGACCAATTCCTTTCTCCGTGTTGTCTCAAATGTGGGATTCATTCACACAAAAAGGGATTTGTGCTTGTCAGCCTTGGTCTCCTTGATGCTCCTTGCTGGTTTCTTGTGCATGCTTCTCTTGAGCCAAGTCCATAAAGGGCAACATGGAGTTGCTTTTCATAATGGGACTTGTTTAGTCAAGTGGAACCTGTTCCATTAGAAACTCATAATCCAATTCCATGAAAGGTATCAAGCAACAATGTCTTTGTGGTTAAGTCAGAGTGAGCTTTCTCAGGATGTACAGGGTGGGCCAAAAAAAAAAAATCACTTTTGGTAAGTTGTCAATCCGATTGTAGGTTGCCGATGCTGATAAAATTTGGTAGGCAGATAGGGTGACTCAATTAGGGTTTGTTTGCCAAGTTTCAAATAAAAATTCCAAAAACTGAGATTGAATTTAACTTACTTTTCATCATAAAAATTTTATATGTTCATGTTCTCTTTCAGCTTAAAATTTTTCACGACCGACAAAAACAAAATGCCCATATGTCAAAAACGAAAGCACACAATTTGGTTCATTTCAATTGAAAAGGTGCTCAATATACCCTCCATTCTGTTGAACATCTGCCTCTATTCTGGAACACCACAGATGAGTGGCTCGGTGAATAAACCTTTCGTCACTCGTCCACCCAACCCTGAATCGACAGGATCGCGAAGATCGACCAATTTTATTTGCATCCGTCTGACCCCAAAGGTTTCGTGAACGACCAACGCGCCTGCCAAGAAGCGGCACGAAGGCACAAGGAAGGCGGCTCGAACCATCAGACGGCCCACCCTGTACATCCTGAG
>CAJPEV010006090.1:0-11612 GCA_905338385.1 Darwinula stevensoni
GTCTATCTTGTGGATCCCATAATTAGTCTGCGCTATCTGCAGCCAAGAGAGCGATGTACCTCGCAAATGCCTACCCTACCTTAGTTTCAAAAATTTGTCAGTGTCAGTCAGTCACGATCGTCTATATATATTAGATGAGCAAAATATGCAATTTTCGTTCGTACATATTCCATGTACACATATTGGAATCTTGATTCGTGATTCTTCTGGAAGTGAAGATTTTTCATAATTACTTTCCATGACGTGAAACCAATTAAAACTGCCGGCTGCGGTCATGGACATGCAGCGAAACTTGAAAGAATGAAGTGACAAAGAAAGGCGCGTCCGAAAACAACTCTATAGGAATCGTAAGGGAGTGGTCGATGAAAAAAAAATCGTAAAGGGCTCCGATAGTCTTTCTGGTACGGTCGAACTGAGGCAGTTAAACAACTTTCTCAATTTCCTTGGAGTGGGAAGACCCATGCGGGGGGAGCCACGTGTTTCTTTAGTGCGCCTGACGAGGCACCCGTTTCTTTGCTTTTGGATCTGCCGGAGCTTTCTCGACGATTCCGAAGCACCAGTTCACGAATGGATTCATCAGGGGAATGAGCTCGAGGATTTCCAGGCACATGACCAAGGAGATTCCCATATGGAGGCTCAAGACTCCTCCGCAATGCACTGCAATGAAGAAGTTTAGAAATAATTGCATACAAAGAATAAATATAGTCTCTCATACCCCTAAGGAAGAGCCATGGATTGAAAGATGCTACTTTCTCAGAATAACAACGACATGACAATGACATGACACTGACAAATTTTTGAAACTAAGGTAGGGTAGGCATTTGCGAGGTACATCGCTCTCTTGGCTGCAGATAGCGCAGACTAATTATGGGATCCACAAGATAGACCTAAAGGTCAAGCAGTTTCTTATTTCAGCAATGTTTCAAGGGGAGTAAGCGGCAGGCGATGCTTCTGATCTTATCTTCATCATTCGGCCGGGTAAAGACGAAACTATTTGGATGGCGCCGAAAAAGGCAATTGTGGAGGATGAGGTCTTCAATGGTTCATGGTGCACGAAACTCCTTTTCTAGATATGCAGGATCCACGAAACCCATTCGAAAAACTTTCGTGTCCGCTTCTCGTCTGCCTGCTGAATGCAAACTGCATAAAGCCATCGCGAAAATGCAAAATCTGGACTCACTGGCATGCTGCATGGCAGGGACACTTCATGCTCCCGTTCCCCAATCCGTCGATGACTGAATTGAAGCATTCCTTTTCCGTGCTATTTAGACCTGTTATATGGGATAATATGCAACATTCGATGGCAATTGAGTGAATTAAACATTAGAAGGAGAATCCGAGTCGATGAATTTGCCAAAGATAAAGTCTATGGAAATAAGACATGGTCATCCGATGTCACGTATGCTGAGCGCTGACGCCATTAGTAGGAAACGGCAGTTGCATTGCATTTTTTTCTTAAGGGACAGAGGAATCTGATGGATCACCAGCGGTGGCTAATTGAGAGGCACAGACCCTTCTCACCCGATTCGAAAATACCAAGGAATCAATTTCGTACTTTTCTGCTATGACATTAATCATCATGAAACAAGTACCGGCACACAGGTGTCCCAAGAAGATGTTACATTTTGAAAATACGTTAATAATATAAACAAACTCTACTTGGCACAAACGAGCATCGAAATGGGCATTAACTCAAAGAGATGTGTGAATTCTCCGCAGTGTGCCCACTAAAATGGTTTAACCAGAAGATACGACGTCACGTGTGCTTGAAAGCCATCATCAGCTGTGATGGTCTGATTCAAGATTCAAGATAGTGATATCAAGAGGCGATTTCACCTACTTCGATATCACGTGTCGAGGTCAAACGTTCCTTAAGTTTAGGGTAGACCTAGCCCTCTTAAAGCTAAATAGTTTTGTATATTTGTTTTCCTTAGCTTATTTTTTTTTTGACTATCCTAGTTGCTTACTGTCTAGTACCTAACGCCAACATTGCCCCCCCACCTTTTTGAATGTCCATGAAAGCATCCAGTTTCTTCATAAAGATTGTCACAGCGCGGGGCAGCCACTACTTCGAGATGGTCCCTTAGTATGCTCTCCATGATCTTCCCTGGGATACTCGTGAGACTTACCGGCCTGTAATTTCCTGAATTACTCTTTTCGCCCTTCTTAAAGATCGGTACGGCGTTTGCTCGTCTCCAGTTCTTAGGTACTTCCCCGCGCGTAAAGCTGTTTTCAAATATCATTCTTAGCGGAACAGATGTTTCTCTCGGGGTTTCCTTAATGACTCTCGTAGGAATCCCATCGGGGCCGGTCGCCTTGCCCACCTTTAAATTCCCTATCATATTCAAGATCGTCTCCTCGGTGATGGAAATATCCTCGACGCGCGCCGAGGTCACCTCCTCCAAAGGCGGTGCCGAGTCGGATACCAAAGTGAAAATGGAAGCGAAGAACTCGTTAAGTATACTGGCCATATCCTTATTACTTGCAATCTGCTCCCTCTTTTCGTTCATTAGCGACTGTTGACACCTACCACTAGCATACCGATAAAAAGCCTTAGGGTTTTCCTTAGCATCGCTAGCCGGCCATTCGGTCATCGCCGGGTGGTGGGGAAGCTTCTCGATTGATACCGTCCTTCGACACGGGTTTTCGTGAAGTGACTCCAAATTCTATATTGATTTTTCATCTACTTTAATGGCGGATACAATTACCGAAAGGCTACATTCTTCCCAGAGATTATATTACATTTGAACGAAGAAAGTGAAGCCCCTAAAATTCAGTTCTCTTTTCTGATTTCGATACGGCAATGCATTTCATATTTCAATGTCATAATTATCCAAGCGAAAATCTTGGATCTTGGAAAAGTAACCCACTCTTGACATTTAGATTCCTGGATAAGAAATGTGGCATCGATGCTTTTTTATTAGCCGGAAAGAAAGGAACGAAACGAGAATTTTTTTTCCAAAGGTGCTCTCAGAGTAGCTAGGTGAAAATATCGTATTTCTAAACCTAAGCATGCGAAATTTGAATTCTTTCAGAGGAGCTTCAGAAGTTCTTATTCCAAGAAGAAATCCGGAAGTAGTCATGCATGCAAATGGATATTAAGTCAATGGAAGGGTAGGAACGTAGAGGAGGAACTCAGGCAAGCTCCGTTGGAGAGATAGGCTCGAATGCCTTCTTTCACCTGCAGTTTTACCGTCTCGTGCATTAATGCATTCTTGGATGCATGAATGAGAATAAGCCCTCGGGGTGAGCAACGGAGACGGACTGTCACAAAACGGGCTGTCATCCAACGACCCATCCGAGAAGGTGAAAGAGTCTTGGTATTCCGACACCGTCGTCGCCTGCAAGCACATCCTCCTGCACGCCTGCATCCACACCCATCGACGCCCATATCGATTCCGTCAATCTTGAGGTTCTTGGATGAGATTGTAGTTTCCATCGAGACGTTTTCATCGATTCCAAGTTGCAATACGTCTATGGGATTGTGTTCTCGGCAGTAAAATTTGATTCGTATCGATAGAATCTTTTCTTTAACAGTTTTAGGGGTGATAGGTACAGAGAAAGCTGGAAGACTAATTTCGATGTGCCTGGAGCTCGTGACCGATTCCCCATGCCAAATGCCTCTATGAGCAAAGCCTGCATTTCCTACTCACATGATTCCATTCCATTGCGATCTATATTACCAGTGAGCGTAAGTACTTGGACCTTTAGCCTCCTCGGGGTGGGGCATCAGGACGAGGGAGTTCGGTGACCGCGGTAGCAATGGGTCGCAGGGCCGCCGTGGGTCACCGAGGCCATTTTTCATCCAAAAATATGACTCTTTGTTTTCAGGGTTTACGTAGCCTCCTGAGTTCGCCGGCGAAGTTTGTTTTCGATTAACACTCCCCTTTGAAAGGTTAAAGGTCAACAATTTTCGTTGCCTTATATCATTTGCCTAATAAATGTATCCCTTCACCTTGCCAATAGGGCAAGGTGAAAGGATACATATATTAGACAAGTAAGTACAAGGATCTCAGACGTACAGAAATATTTTTGTTGCACTTTCCATCCCAGAGGAGCAGAGCTCTCATATTCATCGATCCCAATTAGGACGTGAGAGAAAAAGTAATGTATCAATATGTTACAGATCACGATAATCACCCGGAATCACAGAAGAGGAGATGGATATAGGCATGAAAAGAACAGCCTCATCGAAAAAGTCTGATAACTTTCCGATAAAGCTGCAAGACGAGTCCTGAGGCATCTGGTGAGGGCCACGCCACAGGGCACTTCATTTTTCTGCTCCCTCAATATGGGAATCTCCTCCAACATTTCTTTAAAATCTA
The DNA here is from genome assembly GCA_905338385.1 of Darwinula stevensoni. NCBI lineage: Eukaryota > Metazoa > Arthropoda > Ostracoda > Podocopida > Darwinulidae > Darwinula > Darwinula stevensoni. The sequence continues at coordinate 4,326 of CAJPEV010006090.1, forward strand.
ATAATCTTGATGAAACCGTCTTAAGAAATATCCTTCATAAAACCAATTCTTCGTGTACTCTGTATCCTGAATCCTCGTGCAGCGGCATTGCCTGTTCGCCGGAGGACCGCCATGAAGGGAATTAGCACTTGTCAACAGAGTTGATAGAATACTCTAAAAATTAAATTTTTAGGAAATAGGGATGTGAGTTCAAGCCATAACGCTCGGCATTTGTCAAACTAAAATTCCCCTTCGTCAAAATTATTGCTCTCATTTGCCATCATCGGCAATGACACTCATCTTATGAACCTCATTACCCTTTGACTCTTTGAGAGTCTACCGCGTGCACAAGGATTCAGGATATCGACTTTAACACACTGGGAAATACATCTTTGACCTCAAATATTTCAAAGGGGCGTGTCAATCGAAAACAAACTTCACCGGCGAACTCAGGAGGCTACATAAACCCTGAAAACGAAGAATAATATTTTTGGATGAAAAATAGCCTCGGTGACCCACGGCGGCCCTGTGACCCATTGCTAACGGGGTCACCGAACTCCCTGATGCCGAGGAGGCTAAAGCTCCAAGTATCAGGGTCAGGGGTCATACCGTCTAGGAGGAGAAGCGGCCTCACAGATACGCTCACTGGTAATGTAGATCGCAATGGAATGGAATCATGTGAGTAGGAAAAGCAGGCTTTGCTCATAGAGGCATTTCTCATGGGGAATCGGTCGCGAGCTTGATACCTTGATACCTTGAATCCGGATACCACATCATGTTTAGTTTTGATTCCGTTACGTTGCTAGGGAAGGCACGAACACAGTGTGTGGACATTTTCATCAATTTATTGCTGAATTTCTTCACGGAGTGCGCATTAATTTCGCACGGCGATTCATTTTCGTGAGTAATACCAGGAACCTTTAATTTGGAACTCTCTGCATTCGGTGCCAACAACCAACTCTTCCGCCTAAAAAAAATGACCAATAGCCACTTCGTTTATAAAAATTGGCGAGCGTTCAACATGTATCATATTCACTCAGCGAATAAACTTACCGCCACGTACTTGGAAGAAGATGTAAGACCAATAAATGCTCGCTTAGAAGGTTAGAGCCCAATTTAAGTCCAGGATAGTTTTTAAGGTAGGGAATAGAAATACATTTCCCAACATTTAAGCCACATCAGAAATGGGGAAGTTTTTGAGGTATTAGGAGAAAAATATTAGTCTGTTCTAGCTTCATTTCATTCCTTGCACTAAAAAAAAGGATGATGACATGCTGCAGTAACATATGACATTGAATCAACTTTGATTCAATGTTGCTTCAACATTACATGCTACCGGGGTACTTCTCTTTTGATCATGGCATGGTCATGAGAGGAAGTTTCATGGATTCTGTCATAAAACAGATAAATAAATGAAATAAATGAGTTTCTACCAAAATTAAAATGATTTCATTACTCAAAAAAAAAATCTGGAAGTGAACTCACGGAGAGTGAAGGTGAGATAGCCATCGGTAGGTATCATTCGTTGGTTTCCAGCCACAATCAGCTGACAGGATCCATCAGAAGGTCGGAAGTTGAAAGCCTTGCAAGGAGTCTGGGGATCGGCGTGGGTGCATCTCAATGTGCAATGAGCCAAATTCCGTTCTTTGAAATCCTGTGCAACAGCCTAGTATCTCTTTTCGGGCGGAATCTTCCAATATTCCAGAACTTGAGCTTTTGGGATCACCTCCGGAAGAAAGAGGAGGGCGAGAAACGGTTCCGATTGCGGGTGGCTTTCACCGCAGAACTGCGTCTTCAGCGTTTCATTTGAGGCGGAGGTTTGGAGGTGGAATGCAGGAATTGCGGTCTTTTGCATGTTGGGACAGAGACGCCATTGACCAAAGTAATTTTCCATCATCTCTTGGTCGTATGGATAATGAAGAAAAGTAAATGACAACGTTCACAAAATGATGCCACCCAGACTGCTTCCAGAAACAGCGAAACTGACGGGAAATGAGCAGATAGTCATGTACAAAATGTTCTCATTCCACTTATTTTAGCCCGTTTGCGTACAGGTTTGTACACTAGTCTACATAATACCTTGTCTACACGACCTCCTCCGTCTGTCCGTCCGCCGGAGGCTCGCCCGCGTCCACCTTTTTACACTTGACTGTTTTGAATAGTGGTCATACCAAACTCGTAACTCGATTGTGGGACCAAGCATGCCGACCCCAACCGCTGGTTGAGTCGGGCCTATGGGGTCTGCCCGACCCATAGAGTGTATATAATGGAGCAGCCTCCCCTATGGCGCAAGGCGCTGCACCCTTCCAGGCGCGGCCGCTATCTTTAAGATCCATGGCCTTAATGTGGAATGCTAGCATTTCTGAAATTACCTCATTTAAACCTTGAAGTTACGAAAATTGGGAGGCGTTCCGTTCAATAAAGTTAAATTCGAAGAAAGTTTCATCAGCTACGTTCTTCGTGTTTCCGAAAAAATTCCGAGAAATTTTACACCCAATATGATCACTTTTTATTCGATTTGTGCATTACCTCTATTCTCGTTCCAACTCTGGAGAAAGGTTTTCGAATGAAACGTGGACTTTTATAAAAGCAAGATGGAAAGATACTCACACAAAGTATGAAATCAAAATCAGTGGAAATCAAAGGTGAGTCAATGAAAAGGTAATACTAACCCAAACTTCAGACTCGTCTAGAAATGTTACAACATAAATCAATACACATAAATACGATTTGGTGCAAGCAACTTTTCCTGAACACCCAAACATTCCATGACCTCTCTGCTTCTTTAATCGACGAGGCATCTTCAGTAGAGGTAATGGAAAGGGCAGAAAGGGACGCCACAGGATTCCGGCTCGTAACCAGCAATGCAGAAGGGCACAGGCATGTCCATACCAGGATTGCGGCACTAGTTATGATCCTCGACCCTCACGTCTTCTGGAAACTTCGACCAATGGAAAATCTTGGAAATTGGATTATTCCAAGGCAGACACGGCCGTCCTGACGCCGTTATGTTTCGAGTCCCTGCATACTCCTCTCCCTTCAATGTCCATTTGCATTCTGTCTTGTCTGGAGGAGAAGAGAAATAAAGCAGAGAAGCCCCGTACCATTCCAAGAAAGAGATGAAAGCCTCAAAATACCCCCCCCTGATAACGGCAGAGTCAGCAGAGCAAAATGCTGGACCAAATAAGTTACATCATCCGTTGTTTGATTCGATAATAATAACAATTTGCGTCTCATGCCGTTTCGGGCGGAGCACGTGGAACTATTTAGCGAGAAAATGGTCAAGACAAGTTGAGATAGCCTTCGAGTGAGGAAATGCAAGGAATCAGTTACTCATGGACATTTACAGGATGGGTGCATCAGAGGAAAATGTTTCCTGGATCACCATGAGCCTCAGCGCGAATGGAAACATAAAACCCGGGAAAGTGTAATATCTTCATGCTTTCTTTTATAGTGTCCGCGTTTGTGGAGAATTGTAAAAACAAAGAAAACATTTTTGGTCTTTCTATTTTGCACAACTTTTATTGCAACATGATTCCCATATTTTTGGATCCCTGACCTACTTGAATGAAACAGTACACTATGCACACAGTCACTCTCTAGTGCATCCCGGCAGTGATACGCTACTAGTGGATGCAGTACAAGTGAAATGCCCTAGCAAATAGAAAGAACCGACGATTGCAGACGCTGTGAAGGATAAGAACTTCTACTTTGATTAAGAGTTCTGTTTGAAGGCTGCACATGTTTATTGGCGTCAAAGGTAAGGACATCATGCAACCCAGAGAGAGGGGTTTCACTTTGGTGACTAGGCAACGAAATATATTTCAATCACTCCTATTCAATGTGAAGGGTCATGGGAGGAAAACTTGGAAATCATTAATATATTTTTCGGAGAGCAGCTTCAGCTTCACAACTTCGGACAGGGAAGGCATGAGATTAGATGTGAGAGTCCTGGACTAGTCATGTAACCTAGTTAAAGCCTGTTCGTGTTGATAGAGTTCGGAAGCATGTTCACTGCTAACTTTCTGTCAGGTAAAAATTGCATGAAATACATACGAACCTAGCTACTAAACATATTCCACAGGCAAGAGTCTGAGTTTAAAGAGAAAAAATCTTTTGATCTCCAGGGAAAGGTGATATTAAAGGTCCTCTTTGGAAGCGTAATTTGAATTAAATAATGGCATTCATCTAAAATATTTATAACATTGGCCAGGTTTCGAATCTTAACTAAAAATCGAGTTGGATTGAGATTTTTCGTCAACCATGTCATTTTCTTGATGTGAGGCGGGAGGGGAGACGGCGTCTGATGGAAAGGGAGGTGTATGAGGAAGGCATGAGCCTAAGCATAGGTTTATCTCACTTAAATATGGATGAACATAAAAAAGTATAGTTCTGACTGGAAGAGATACTGCACTGCCAATCAAGTTTGAAAGCAATTTTTGAAAACCCAACAGTCGAAGCAGAATACTTATGCTCATTTTACGTCAAATGAAAGTAAATTTTTTATCCATTTTATTTATTTATTGCTCGAAGGATCATTAAGATAAATTCAACAAGTTTCCTGAAATGTCAGCTCTGTAATACGTAAACTGTGATTTAAACATAACGTGAAATTTACGTAAAATTGGCATTCCTGTTTACATCCCAAACGGAATGTTTGCATTCATTTTACATAAAATTGAATGAATTTGAATTTTCCCCTAACATTTATCTCATCAAGTATATGTTTTCCTGCTCGAACATGATCGAGGTGGAGTTAAACGCTCGATGGTAATGAGGTCTCCAGATGGTCAGCGAAAAAGATTCCTTAACGAACAGGATTTCCGAAAAACACAATCAAACTAAAATGACTCGAAAGAGTTTCGAGAAATTTACATACATAATGCGCAGTTTACCGACTCATCTAACCATGAAGGAGAAATTGTGTGAAGGTGAGAGTGGTCTCATATTGATATTCATGGTCTAAAACCTTGCACAATAAATATAGTATGTTAATTTATCAATTAATTGCAAAGTTAACTACTTTATTTCATTGATACTGCGTTTTAGTGCTCTCTCTTGGATCGGTCTAGGCAGTCCATTCGATCTCAACGATGCCCTTTACATCTGATTGCTAATTCCATTTTTCTTACAACCACTAATAAACCATTATGCATGAGGGAAAGACTTCCTACCCGCCGAATGGTGCATGTGATATATCAATCGCAAGCACTTGATGAGTACATTCCGTTGGTGCATATTTTATTTGTGAAAGATGAGAAATGAAGTAGTAATTTTAATGCGTAGTCGGAGTGAACTGAAGGCGAGACTGCCCGTTTTGTTGGAACAGGGACCCTTATGTGTGGTGAAAGGCACAAGCATCGTGAGTCCTGTGTTCGATGGTGCAATGGTAGCGCGCCGTGCTCAGGCATAGGAGGCCCGGCTTCAAGTCCAGGTCGTCCTCTCGGTTTTCTTTCCGTCCAGTCCGGGCAGCCTCTCCTACCTTCCGTCCTCATGACATATGCCCCAAAGAAAAACTCAACCCTCTAACTTTTTCACACAGTGATTTTGCGTTTTACATACATACCCTAACTAACTAACCTCAGAGAAAACAAGAAGGCGCATAAAGCAAGCCGCTTTCCATCTATGTTTGGCGAAACGAGCGAAGAAAGTCAGCCTCATTTGGGGGATGATGGAACAGTTGGATTAGAAAAGAATCATGAGCAAAGGTCGCGACCCTTTCTTAACCCAACTGACCCATCATTTCCCAAAACAGGTTGACTTTCTCACTCTTTGACCTTTGAGCGAACTGTAGGAAAAAAAATATTGTATCTACTAACCGTGCCAGCGCGATGAAGGATCTCACCAGGACAACGAAGACTAGACCAGAAGGGCGTAGGAAAATCTGACTCAAGTACAATGCCCATGCCTAGGAAGGGGGGTAGTATAGCTAGCAGACGCAATGGCCCGGGCGAGGCGCCGAACATCCCTACTCTTGAATGCCAAAGTAAAACGACCATTAAATTAGCACATTAATATGAATCAATCGCAAGCTCTAGACGAGTGGAATGCGTTGGTGCATATTTTAACAGTGAGAAAGATACAAAAATAAATAGTATCCTTTATGTTCAAAGTGTGGGTTGAAGGCTTGGCCCGCATGGGGTGACGTGCGCGAGCACGTTCAACATTAGGGTATACCCTTTGAACGAAGGGGCGAGAGCTCCCATTGATGTTGAAACAGAAAGCAATATGTCATGTATTCCCCCTTAAGAATAATTCAATCACCTGGATGCTACAAACTAATACTGTTTCACTAGTGTATTTAGTTTTTCCTTATGAAAGCAAACGAACCTGAAAGAAAACAGAATGAACACATATCGGGGGAGCGACATTCCCTCTATGTTTTGCCGGAAGCGCGAGAAAGTGAGCCTATTTTGAAGTATGATGGGCCAGTTGAATTAGAAAGTAATCTCGGTCAAAGACCGCAACCCTTACTGACCCAAATGTCCAATCATTCCACAGAATAGGCTGACTTTCTCACTCTTCCCAGATGATGTGAGGCATCTCTTATTACTCATCCAAAGTGTGGAACTTTGAAATTCGAACGGTATCCGCTTGATACTTCATAAAAAATATGACTATTGGTCACTTAAGCTAATTGAAACCTAGGCCTAACTTCGCAGCTCTTCATATGCCATCGCGTAACCAATATTTTCTCATGTTGCATAGGCCTAGTGTCATAGTGGTGACAGGAGAAGGTTGGCCTGCGTTGAGCTGTCCAACTTAATGGAAAAAACCATATTCTTTTCGAACTCAGCTATATGTTCAACGACATGTTTATTCGTGAGTTGTGCCTGATTCGCTTAGCCTGATTCGCTTATGCCATCGCGTAACCAATATTTTCTTATGTTGCATAGGCCTAGTGTCATAGTGGTGACAGTTAGGAGAAGGTTGGCCTGCGTTGAGCTGTCCAACTTAATGGAAAAAACCATAGACCCATATTCTTTTCGAACTCAGCTATATGTTCAAAGACATGTTTATTCGTGAGTTGTGCCTGATTCGCTTAAACTTGCAGCGGCTACGGGGGTAGCCATGTTTCTACCATGACACCATGGTGGAGTTTGATTGGCTGTTCCGGTCACAGTGTTCGAACAGGAGTAAGGTTTCAAATTATGCGACCAGGTGAGCAACCCGTTGTTTAACGGTTCCGACTGAGTCCGTGCCTTCCTGAATGCTTCACTTTGTGGCAACTCCTCCGTCGTCAGGTCCTCCCCTGAAACCATTTCAGACACCGATTCAAAATCCAGGTTTCCCTTCCTCACAGAGCAA
>CAJPEV010006091.1:0-11610 GCA_905338385.1 Darwinula stevensoni
AACTTGGTACACATGTACCTTTTGGGGTGCAGAGTTCAGAAAAACTCCGACTTTGGAGGTACATGTCCTGGGGGTACACATTTTGGGGGGAGAAGTTTTTTAAAATATATATCGTGATTGATAAGGATGTCATCGAAAGAAGCTATTGTATGTCATCGTTTCGGTGGTGTAGTGGTAGCACATCGTGACGCCAGGGTTCAATTCCTAACCATTCCATGCCATTTTTTTTATTTCTCTTGCCTTCCATGTCCCATGGCTTCAATAAAACGGAGAGACATGGAAAGCTGAAACTTGGCATGGACGTTCCTACTGACGCGATGAGTTCAGGAGAAATGCAAAATTTTAGATCCATGCCCTGGGGGGCATATTTTTGGGACCGACGTTTTCAAGTATTTTTTTGTCCTGGTGTATAGAGCTAGTGTGGAAAGGTGAAACATAATTACCTACCGGGATGCTGTTTGCAGAAAAATTCAGATTTTGGAATGAAATGGCCTGGGGCATGAATTTAAAAGGGAGAATGTTTTCACATAATTTTTTTTCCATTAGATAAACCGATGGACATGGAAAGCTGGAACTTTGCATGAATGTGACTACCAAGATGAGGAGTTAAAGAAAAATGTTAAGTCTTGATACATCTCCGGGGGAAAATTTCTCAAGGGGCGATGTTTCAAAAGAAAGAAATTGTCATGGCGCATTGGACAGAAATGGAAATAGATAAACCGATGGACATGGAAAGCTGGAACTTTGCATGAATGTGACTACCAAGATAAGGAGTTAAAGAAAAATGTTTAGTCTTGATACATCCCCGGGGGAAAATTTCTCAAGGGGCGATGTTTCAAAAGAAAGAAATTGTCATGGCGCATTGGACAGAAATGGAAAGGTGAAATTTGGCACACGGATAAGTGAGGTGATATTATTGAGTTGAGGGCGTATTCAGCTTTCATGGTGCATCCCCTCCAGGCATAGCTTTTGGCTGGGTCGGCTTTTCCAAACATGATTTTTCACCAGTGAAAAGGGTAAACGTGTAAGGTTGAAACTTTGTGGGCATGTAGTTCTCTGGGGATTGATTTCGGTAAAAAAATAATGTACATTTCGTAAAACGCCTCAGGGCACATGTATTACAAAAGGCGTATTCTCTCGATCCTGCAAAAAAAGAGACCGCTATAAACTTTAAACTTGCCAAGAAGAACCTGATGGATAGCTGAGTAAAGAAAAAATTCTGCTATTATTATATATAGATGATCGTGAGTAGCTGACTGATTTAAGTCGCTATTCGCATGATGAGTTCAGGAAAAATTATACTTTGGTGATACATGCCATTGCGGCACACCTTTTCGGGGAACACATTTTCAAATAGTATTTTTTCTTACGTCATTGAAACGGAGAGACATGGAAGGCAGAAATCTGGCAAGAACGTTACTGCTGACGCACTGAGCTCAAATGTCAAACGCTCAAATTTCTTGGCGACGTAAATTCTTTCATAGAATTTTTCATATCCCAGTAAATCGGGCAGAATTATAAAAGGTGCAGCCGGCGCAGGCATAAGGGACGTGATGTTGATTTAAGGAAAAATACAGCTTTTGTGTGTGCGTCTCCTCAGAGCACAGCTATTGTGTTTGTCGCTCTTCTAAATACATTTTTTTCCGCCAACAAAAAGAAGAAACATATTTGGTTGAAACTGGGTGGCATGGAGTTCCATGAGTCTACATTTCAGAAGAAATAAAGTTTTCGTTAAAACCAATCAGGGCACATTCTTACAATCCCATTTTCCTGAAATTTTTTTGACCCAACGAAAAAATGATAGTAAATTTAAAATTCCCTCAGAAGTACCTGTTTGATTGCTGAGTGCAGGAAAATTCTACATGTGAAATATGTCCCCTTAGCGTAGATTATAGGAGGGAAGTATTTTAAAATGTATTCTCCACCATTGCAAAAAGGGACACATGAAATGATTTCAAATTAGGCACACTAGAAATAATCGAAGTAACGATTTTGATAAAAATGACGAATTTCGTCCCCATTTGTCACGTATTTTAATGGAGTCGCACGTAAAATACGTGTTTGCAATTTCGCAAAGTATGAAATTGATCACTATCCAAGTGAATGGAGCGCCGAAGGCGCGACCATAGCGAGTTTGTTTGCCCTTCGGGCAAACAAACTCGCTAGTATTAGCCACTGATGCTTTTTCAGCCAAAACCCACTTCCTAAAACCAAATTATTTTTCTTGCAAGGCAAACATCCAGAGAATTAGGCCATCAACGTTCATCGCAGAAAAAAAAGCATTTGGCACTATTCCAGGGAACCAACCATTCCATCATCGAAGCAAATCAATTCTAGAACGACATGTACACAGGGACCTCTACTCTCATCAATCCGACTCGATACTGCGCAATTCGATCAATTGCCAACAAATGGCGGGTGACCTCTGCCCATCCACACCTCGCAGGGCCTGTTTCCCGCCGTCGGCCCACCTTCCGCCCAGCAAGACTGGGGGGAATGCCGTCGGCGTTCGCTCGGCCTTCGACTAGCGATGACGCTCTGCCGAATCCACCACGATCCCGCTCGTGACGACAGGGACCCAACACCGAGCCGAAATATTTATAAGACGGAGCTACTTGGACGCTGGAGCCGCCAAGCAGCAAGAAGTTCTAAGTCACAAACTTATCTTTAGCGGAAAAATATGCCATGTATCTCCTAGAAACGGAAGTACATTTCGAGATAAAATTCAAGAGCACTTCAGCGAAAAAACTTCATTAAACAATTCCCATAAAAAGACCAGATGCATTTGTTTACCCTTACGTTGATATCATGATTAGCAAACACAGGTGGATACTTCAGACGCGATAAGTAGCAGCTGGCCCAAGTATTCTGGGAATCCGTCGGTTGATGTATCTGATAGAATCAACTTATATAGTCTCCATTGTATCGGGTTTGGATAGATAAACCCGTCGGTGTTCTAGAGAGAGAGAGGGGGAGAGAGAGAAAGCGTTGCCATTCGGTGCGCCAATCCTTGTAAGATCCTCTGCTCCTCTGACAACATGCGAGACTCGGGGGGGAGTTTATTACTACTGTGTTTGGTGCTTTCATTGACCCTTTCCGCATGGTCGAAAGATTGCTTTGACATGAAGGACTGCCAGAGCTGCGTGGAGAAGAAGAGTTGGAATGGTTCTCCTTGCAGATGGTGTCTCAGACAACAGATGTCATGCCTATGGCTCCCTCAAGAACAAGTGCAAAAGGGCTGAGAATATAGTCAGTATTTCGGACTGCGCGAATGAACTGCCTCGATACTATCCCGAAGTGGCAGACAAGATGTTGCGACTGTCTGCAGCTGCGTACGACGACCTAAATCCAGAAAAGTGCTTGCAGACGATGTTGCCAGACTCGGGCGTGGTCATCAAGAGGAATGAGACCACGTTATGCGGTATGTTCGAGAAGCGATGTTCGGGTTATGTGGCCCTTTCACACCCGGAAAAAGCCATCATAATTGCTTTTCGTGGCTCTAAGGATTTTTCTGAAGCCTTTGATGTATTTCTCCACGGCATCGGGGTTCCGAAGATCCCGTTTCTGGACGGAAAGGTCCAATTTTACTGGTATGACGCGCTTCAGTCGCTGTGGCCGAGTCTGTGCGTGGAAGTGGAATCCCTTCACTCTCAGCACACGGACTACGAAATATGGGTGACGTGACATTCACTCGGGGGTGCCATCGCCTCGTTGGCGAGCACTTGGCTGGTCGACAGACATCCCGAATGGCAAAGACAAGTCAAGTTGTACACCTTTGGCATGCCGCGGGTCGGTAACTACAAGCATGCCCTTCAACACGACAAACTTGTGAACAACAGTTGGCGAGTGGTTAACTCGGACGACCTCGTGCCGCATTTCCCTTCTATGCTACCTAACATCCTGAATCGTCCTTACCATCATGGAATCGAGGTTTTTTACCGTTATGGTGCTTCCAGTGCATACTCTTATCACCAGGAATGTCATGGCAAACCTTATAACGAAGATTTCAGCTGCAGTTTTACTACTTTCCCTCAGTGGTCAATCGCAAGTCACCAGTCTTACTTCGGGATCGACGTCGGAACTCATTGCAAAAAAGTCGTGCACCCCGGTCAACATAACCCATCAGGTCAAGGCAACTCGTTGGGGGATCCACAATTTCCTCCGAGGAATGAGTCACCCGGATATAAGCATGATGATGGGACTTACGAAGAGGTGCCAGTGGGTTCAAAGTCATCATCATCTGATTTTGGAGTGATTTGTGGGATCACCGGCATAGTCTGCTGTTTTCTGGGAATATAATCAACGAATTGGCAGTCGCTATTATGTCAAATATGGAGACTCATTTTGAATGAAGAGAATTTATTATGGCTGAGGTTTTCCCATTAGTCACATCCGCTTCTGAAATTTCCCGGCTGTCACATCTTGAATAATGCTTCAAATATGGGCGAAAATATAATTTAAAAAAACGCTCTGAGATGTAAAGGCCACTGAAGGAGTCGCCTGCACAAATCGTTTTTTTATTGTTTCGTGTCGCGAGACCCACCTGCCAAAGGTGGCTGAATGAACACTTTCAAAGACATACCTTCCCTGAACTTGCGCACATGATTTGGAAGTAGGTCTGGAAATCGGCTTCAATATCATCTCCGACCCCGGGGAGTCTGTAGCTAAAGATCGAAGACACCGATTAAGTGCCCTCAAGAAAGAGAAGGAAGGAGACGGATTGCGTGCTTACACTTCCCGGTATGCATAGCGCTGGACGACGCGGAATCAATTGTCGATAGCGAGCCGCCAGTCGACGTCGCATGCGTCTTTGAACTTGCAGGAGTCAGGGTGTGAAACTTCCATTGCCTTAACTTGAAAAAAGAAATTATTCCTTCAACAAAAGGCCCAAGAGAAAGAGTCGAGAATTTAAGCTCAATGGTTCTGACCCCTTCGGTCCAATGAGAAATTTCAACCTTCTCCTGCGCCCACTTCGCGAGTATTTCGTCTTGCACCTGTGCAAGGGTACACTCAGAGAAAACGGTAAATGGAAACGATACACTTCTCTCAATTTTTGCATTTCGATTAATTTTTCTCAAGATGAAGTCAACAACTGGATTTTCGATTTGCATCAGTCGCATTCCGACCGTGCCGGGTCGCCTATAAGGCCTCTGCGAAACCGAAATGCATCTGAACAAGATTCAATTAAGTGTTGAGAATTCAAGCAAGCAATTTTCGAATTTCTTTGCATAATTGCTTTAAAAATGCTTATAATTAGGGCAATAACCTACTCGTATAGTCCCTTGGACCGGCGTAACAGCATTTTCCATGGAATTGCCTTTAAAAGAATCCAATGCAATTGGAAATAACTTATTTTGTCCAGTAATCATGCCTTGTAGAATTCACTCTGTTTTTTCAGATAAATAATCAGGCCTCAATATTTATCCCAAGATACTCAAATCGATACCAAAGACGCTTCATACAAAGCATATTTTTATCAATATCAGTTTTGTGGATTATTGCATAATACCAGGACAAAGTAAAGGGACGAGAAGGTATGCCTCTTTCCCGACCCGAGGATTTAAATCCATGGTTAGTGTTGATAAGTTCGACGATTTCATTTTGACAAGACCCCGAAAGTATGAGCCTGATTGAGGTCAATAATGACCTTATTTGCCACAGGATGGGTTTCCATGGATTTGAAGTCCTGCAAGTAAGAATGTTGTGTACAGGGTCCTGCAAAAGTTCCCGTACACTTTGAAAATATAATTTTTCACTAATCAACGGATTTTTGGCGATTCGGATGTGTCTTTTTTGTTTAATTATACGAGCATTTTTCATGTGACATGTTTTCATTATAGTAAATTTCAGTCTTAATTTGAATTTTTTCCTCTGGAGTTATGACGCCTAAAGGGAATCGAAGCGCTAATCGAAGTGTACGGGAACTTTTGCACAACCCTGTAAGGATGTCTCTGAGAAGATGGGTTCCAAGCCGATTATAGATTCTATAGTCGTCAACGTCTTCCGCTTCATCGTGTCAAGGAACCTCATGAACCTTCGGGGCAATTCATTGACTGTCGAGGGATTCACAATTGAACGCCTTTGAGTGCATGGACTCTTCGCCCCATCACTTTCCATCCGCCCCGTGCGAGTTGATATCGCGTCTCGATAGGATAAACTGGCTGATTATGCCGCTACCTTTAATGGCCTAGTAGAAAAGAGCGAACGCTTGTAGAAGCAACACCGGTCGTCGCGGATTTCATATCAGATTAGCGTCCACATTATTTCGAATGCTGGGAAGTTCATAGTTCAAGCAGAAATGGAACTGCAGAGAGGCCGCGATCGGCACTAGAAGGATACGCGGATGATAACAAGCTCAGTTGCATCCTCGCTTATGCCTCTTCTTCCTTCAACCATTTGCATGAGAATCTGAATTTTTCTCTGCAAGCTATATTCAGTTTCTTCTACCCCGGGAAAAAGGAGATTGCCAATTAACAAACCATATTGTTCGCATTGCATCTTAGTCCTGGAGGCTCCTCTGATTCTCTTCCTACACTCATCACTCATTGATGAGTTTCAATACGCTATCGCTAGACCTGCGGAATAATAGAATTAACACAAAGCGAATGCTTAAAAGCAGTTCCCTACATTCATGCTTCTCTAGAAAATGTTGCCGGGTTTCACAAAACCAATTTGTATTCCAATGTTAACGAATATTACAAAGAGCTTCGCTGGAAGCATTTGACTAATTTGTTTCGTTAGATATGCACTATACGTTAAGCATTTGCAAAACACAAAACGCCCTTTAAATAAATTTCCACAAGAAGACCATGTGTTTGTGCATGTGAAAATCCCCAATGTCCTCCCAGTATTCATGAAATTATATTGAAGCAATGCAAAATGAAATGGAAGGATGGAGCTTGATATAACTGACCATTGCCGCCACAAGCCTTAAAATTGGAGTGGGCAGTCTCACGAAAGTTTTGATGACCTGAGTATTTAAATTAAAAATATAAATTTCATGAAATCATCAGAAAGACATTCACAACTAATATATATTTTTATGAATTGGTGGAAGCGGAATTTAAATGGTAAACGATGCACGGAATTAATTTCGGGATTCAGCCGAAACTCCACAACTCAGACAGGCAACTGGGAAATTCGTTGAGCTGAACGTGATCCATATCTTTCATGTGAGTCGCCGTCCTCCCGTTTCCAGATAAAAATTCAGAAGTGTCACACGTGCTGGTCGCTTCCTTGATTTTTCCACTTCACTACAGGGAGTAGCCACCAGTGACTGGTGTAACCTTCACCTTTCACCTCCCATTTTTGTCCCTTTTTTGGCCTCGCTATGAAGTAGTTTGTTCATGATCTTTCAGCGTCCCCCTCCCACTCTCTATTCTTAACCCCCCTCCTTGGTTGCGCCACTGCGTTAGAAGATTCAAGAATGCCTTTCACTATCCACCTTTGTCACATAGGGAACGTTCTTTTATTACGCCCAGTATGCTCATCAGTTACAGTCCTATCTAGTAAAAACAAGAAAGAAAGTTTAAGCGAAATTTTCAAATGGGTGTGGTCTAGAGAATCCTTCTTTTGATGTTACGTGCGGGTACATTTCGAATTATTGAAGAATAATAACTTCCACAATGGGGAATATCATTTCCAAGGAAAAAAATTAATTGGCAATTAATTTGCATCGAAAACAATATCTTAAAATCTCAAGTAAAATTTGGATTGTAAAACTAAGGTTAAAACTAAAAAAAAAACTGGATAATTTCCCAATTTTATTGGGAAATTATCCAGTTTTTTTCCCCTTTTTCACTGCCTGAATTCCACCGCTGCCGAATTTCACCGCGATATTTTACTGCATTCTTACCTGTTATGTACCTCAGTTTCATAGTATCCCTCGTTCTCACCCATTGTGTTCTTTTTAAAAAATGCGTTGTACCTGCACTTACATTAACCTTTCACCTGCAATTCACAAATTGTTACCTTCGGGGTAGCGTTTAGGTCCAACACATCTTTTTTTTCCACACCATATAGTTTTCAAATTATATGTTTGGACTAGCATTAACCGTGATGTTATGAATAAAAAAAAATTGATGTGGTCCCAGGCAAAGATTAAAAGCTTAACTTACAAGAAAATTACACCATGGAATTGTGGCAAATATTTATTTATGAGGCATATAGGCTTATAGATTTGCAGTAAACTGCCAACATATGGCGGGTGATCTGCCCATCCTAAACCACTTTGAGTCATTTTTCCACTGCCTTTCTACCTTCCGCCCGACACGACGCGGGTGAATACCGTCGACGTTGGAATGCCTTTCAACTAACGAGGTCATTCTGCCGCATCCGCCGTGCTGCAAGGGAGCCAACACCGGGCCGAAAGATCTGCGCTACCACCAAGCAACGATGAGTACTTTGTCACAAAAGTATTTTTAGCGGGAAAATTTGTCATTTGTTAAAAGACAATGAAAGTCCATCTAATATATATAGACGATCGTGACTGACTGACGCTAATTCTAACTATGTTCTAGAAAGGTTAGAAATCTGGAACTTGGTACGCATGTACCTTTTGGGATGCAGAGTTCAGAAAAAATCCGACTTTGGAGGTACATGCCCTGGCGGTACACATTTTGGGGAGGGAAACGTTTTTCTTAAATATATATTGTGACAGATGAGGATGGCATTGAAAGAGCGTACTGGATGTCTGGGTTCGGTGGCGTAGTAGTAGCACATCTAACCGACAATCAGGAGGTCTGGGTTCAATTCCCGACCATTCGCTAGCTTTCTTTTGGCTTACTTTGCCTTCCATGTCCCGTTACTCATTCCCCCTCCGTAAAATTATTTTTTTTTTAGTAAAACGGAGAGTCATGGAAAGCTGAAACCTGGCATGGACGAGCCTACCGAGATGATGAGTTCAGGAAAAATGTAACATGTAAGTTCCATGCACTGTGGGGGCATTTTCTTAGGGGCCGACATTTTTCATGTAATTTTTTTTTTTACCTGGCTCATTGGGCTGGGGTGGAAAGATGAAACTTGGTACGTAACTACCTATTGGGATACTGCATGTGGAAAAATTCAGATTTGCAAGTAAATGCCCCGGGGGCACAAATTTCAAAGGGAGATGTTTTCATATCATTTTTTGCATTAGTTAAACTGATGAACTTAGAAAGTTGAAACTTTGTATGAATGTGACTACTGAGACAAGGAGTTAAAGGAAAATGTTCAGTCTAGATACATCCCCTAGGGAATTTTTTCGTGGGGCGATGTTCAAAAAAACAATTTTGTCTAGGCGAATTGGNAAAATGTTCAGTCTAGATACATCCCCTAGGGAATTTTTTCGTGGGGCGATGTTCAAAAAAACAATTTTGTCTAGGCGAATTGGACAGAAATGGAAAGGTGAAACTTGGCACACGTATCATTGACATAATATTATTGAGTTGAGGGAGTATTCAGCTTTCATGGTGCATCCCCTCCGGGCATAGCTTTTGGGTGGGTTGGCATTTCCAAGCAAGTATCTCCACGAGCGAAATGACAAATGTATAAAGTTGAAACATTCTGGGCATGTAGTTGTCTGAGGATTGATTTCGGTAAAAAAAAAGAATGTATTTTTCTGTTAAAACGCCTCAGGGCACATATTTTGCAAAAGTCTTTTCTCGATCCAGCAAAACGGAGAGCGGTAGAAAGTTTATAATTGGAAGAACCTGATGGATAGCTGTGTAAATAAAAAAAAATATAATAATATGATATATAGAGGATCGTGAGTAGCTGACTGAAAAAAGTCACTATTCGCATGCTGAGTTCAGGAAAAATTCTACTTTGGTGATACAAGCCATAAGGGAACATATTTCAAAATAGGTCTCTTTGCTTCAATCAAACAGAGACACATGGAAAGCTGAAACCAGGCAAGATCCTGATTGCTGACGCACTGAGCTCAGGAAAAATTTAAAATTTCCAATATGTTGGAATTTTTGGGAGGGCGGATATTTCTTGGGAACGTTATGTATTGAAATAATGTTTCATATCCGAGCGAATCGGGCAGAAATATAAAAGTAACAGCCAACGGACGCATAACGGACGTCATGTTGATTTAAGGAAAAATTCAACTTTTGATGCGCGTCTCCTCAGAGAACAGCTTTTTGGGTGTGTGGCTATTCCAAATACATTTTTTTCCGCCAGCAAAAAAGGAACCGTTTAAGGCTGAAACTGGGTGGCATGGAGTTCCCTGAGTCTACATTTCAGAAGAAATAAAATTTTCGTTAAAACCCATCAGGGCACTTTTTTTCAGTCCCATTTTCCTGAATTTTTTTTTATCCAACGAAACAGACAGATAATTTAAACTTCCCTCAGAAGTACCTGTTTGGTTGCTGAGTACAGGAAAAATCCTACATATGAAATATGTCCCTTTGTCGTAGATTTAAGAGGGAAGTATTTCAAAATGTATTCTCCACCCTTACAAAAAGGGACACAAGAAAGGATTTAAAGTTAGGCACACATAGAATCATAGAAGTAATAAATTTGACACAAATCAAGACTTTCAACTCCATATGTCACGCATTTCAATGGGGACGTACTTTAAATAAATGTGTCCCAATTCACAAAAATGAATGAATTAATCATTATCCAAGGCAATGGAGCGCCGAAGGCCCGACCACAGCGAGTTTTTACAAAATAATTCCTTGTCGAGTTATAGCTGTCTAAAGTCGTGCAGTGACTTTTTAGCCACCCTGCATATTATATATTTGTGTTTTGGTATCTTTAACTCCCTGACACCCCTATCCCAAGAGACGAGAAATTCTGGATGGAAAAACTAAAATTCGCCATAAACTGGTGAATGTTGCCTGGTTGCCTCGCTTTTCCCCCTTTACCCCCCTCCCCTTCCCTTCACATTTCCCCCTTCCACCTCTTCCTCTGCGCCTTCATTTCTTTCTTGCCGTATGCTACTCCTTTAGATGGTATTTTCTCCTGCTTCCATTTTACATTATCCCTTCATTATTCCATTATTTTTAGTAAAATTTGCTAAATTCCATTTCCTTTCTCTCTTTCTCCTCTCGTGGAATTCATATTTTACTTCAGTCGATATGATCTTATCTCATCTTTTCATTATATTTTACATCATCCCTAAGAAGGGAACCTCGTGTCCTCGAAAACATTCCCTTTCCCCTCTTCCTCTGCGCCTTCATTTCTTTCTTGCCGTATGCTAGTCCTTTAGATGGTATTTTCTCCTGCTTCCATTTTACATTTTCCCTTTATTATTCCATTATTTTTAGTAAAATTTGCTGAATTCCATTTCCTTTCTCTCTTTCTCCTCTCGTGGAATTCATATTTTACTTCAGTCGATATGATCTTATCTCATCCTTTCATTATATTTTACATCATCCCTAAGAAGGGAACCTCGTGTCCTCGAAACGTTGGGCTCTTTTACTTTAATGGTAAACTTATCGGTTTGACATGCCCCTTTACTAATTTTTTACATTTGAATTTCTACGGTTTTGGACGGTGGTTTTGCAGCTTTGGATCTCTGCGAAGAAAAAATTATGCATTTTCAAAACCGTCGGATGATTGCATCAGTACTTGGAGAAACATCTTACACTAATTTGGTTTTCCACCACCGTTTTCGCTTTC